>JANSTT010022282.1:0-42567 GCA_026745375.1 Platyura marginata | reverse complement strand
GTTTTAAGCAGATCTTATTTTTTATTTTTTTAATTCCAAATAAGCCCTAAGAGGAAAAAATGTTTATCCAAACAAGACCAATGAATATGATATAGATAGAAGCAATGATGTATAGTCTCGAACGATACAATAAAAAAATAAATAAATAAAAAGGACAAAGTAGATAAACAAGGATGATCTATAGACCTTAAGAAGACTATACATTATAATATTAATGTGGCCTTAAGGAATAATACAAGACAAACACTAGTACGATGAGATGATATATGTACATATGTATATGCATCATATGTATGTATGTAATATAAACATTTATATTGCAATCCCTCGAAGGGTTGTTTAAAAAATATTTGGTTACTCAGGCTGATGATATGCAGGAGGATACGATATGAACACCTACCACCTAGTCTATGTGTACCCTGTACCGTTATATAACCCATTTTACCTATATATAATATAGGTGCTCGTCCGGATAGATTTTATGAATTGCATGGCTCTATTTACTATGTACCCAATAGTTACGATATGTACAGATAAACAATACATATATACCTTCAATACATTTAGGTACTATATGTATGTATTAACTATCTACATTTAATTGTTGGCTGGAAAATTAAACCGAATGCAAATGTTTATAATTGCAGTTCTTTCATATATGGAATGGTGTACGATACAGAGTGTTTGGCTTTACAAGGTTTTGGTGTAGATAGATTGTACAATAAAATAAAATATTTTAGCTTTTATCAAATATATAAGTTTTGTAACTATAGTAACGGTTGCATAGGATTGGATGAATATTCTCATGAAATTGTAGTCACAAACGACATTTTTTTTGATTAAGTAACTTTAATAATTTTAACTATGCAGGTAAATAAAATTAAAATTATTATTTGATTTCAATGGTCCTTTTGCTAGGATAATGCAAAAAACTACACTTTTTAATTTAAGTTTTTCCATTCAGACTAAAATAATGATAATTAAAATCAATTTAAATTAACGCTCTCAAAATTCTCGGACCTTCCCTCTAACCACTAGAAATAACATTGATACACATACATATATTGGACGTCCGTTAGACGTGTAAAAAGGTGGGAATTTTGATAGAAGACAAAAATCTTAAGTATCTTCTAATACATGTCATGTACTAATTTTCTACCATAAGTACATTCTTCTGGGCACAATGTTGATCTACTTGAGACGTGCCTATTGGTTTTTTTTTTAAATATTCCTTCTGTGTCACCCTGTATCGTTTCAAAAACTATAGCTGAGATACAAAAAAAAGCCTAATTTTTTATTCAAATTTAATGTACTTTATAATAATGTAAAAATTTAAACCATTTTAAATTGCAACACCCTGTATATATACTATAATTGGCTACAAACTGAAACTTTATGTTTAAATATTGTATGTAAAGAGAACATTAAATTGATCGAGATATCCTCCGACATAGAAAGAGGAAATTTCCGCCTGATAAATTTAATACCATACTAAAAAATAAATCCTTTTGTTTCTACGACCGACTATTTAGTTACAAAATGAATCAATAAAGATAAACACTGTAAAGAGATAATAAACCAGAAATAACGACGTTAATTTGACTAAATTAATGTGTATATTGGCAACCGTATAACCCTCCAACAATATAAAAAAAAAACCACCCCGTACTTAACAGCCTTGAGTTGTGTACAATATTTTATAGTATTTTCGGCGGTGACAACCCTTCCGCAAAATTTATAGCTTTTTTATGCGCAACAACATTAATATTAACTCCACAAATGCATGAAATATACATAAAATATCGATTAAGCTATTACAAACTGTGTGCAAAGATATTATTTACAATCCAAATATTTGCAAGTCATTTTCTTAGTGGAAAACTGGTGGAAAGTGGAAAATGTCTATGGTATGTATGTAGAGAGAAGGAATTTTGTTATGGGAAAAAATGATTGATTATGTATAGTTACATGCATATATACTTTACTCATCTATTATGTACATATGGTGTGTATGTATGTATAATTCTTTTACTAAATTATGAATTTTTTTTTTTATTTAACGCTAAAGAAAATGTAAAAATTCTTAAATATCTTTTTGGTTTGATGAAAATCTACTGAAACGAACAGACATGCATTTAGAATATTAAAATACTATTATGTATGAAATCGATTACAGCGCTTTAACGATTGAGTTTAGAACTTTTTTGATCTATTAGGGAAATGCTTTTTTTCCCTATCATCTTGTATTTTTTTTACAACAAATAAAGTTCCCACATTCCTATTTTTGATGATAATGAGTTATTTTTGTTATCCATTCATCCCCTATATTTTTAGAATCTTAGAAGAACTATAATTGTGCGCTAAACCAAATAAATAAATTGTACATATTATATATTTTGAGTCAGTTATTATTTGTTCTGGTATGATATTGCCTGGATTGACAACAAGTAAATATGCGGCCCTGTACATTACATATATTCAATATGTCACAAACCCCTCAACTGTTCCTTGCTCCCGTATTACTATGAACGATATTATACAAATTCCCCAAAAGCACCCAGCCTATCACTAACTAGAGGAACAAAAAATGTGGGACACTCTTTCTAACAAACGACATTCAAGAAAATCCCATTTTCTTGTGAATATAATTTGGAAAAAAAAGGACATAAATAATTTTCATTTTTATATTTTCTGCAATTTTCGCCCTAATGTGTTTCGGCACCAGCACGAATAACAACAACAACCAAAAAATTAATATTTCTTGTTCGAATGCAAATGTTCCGTCGGAATGATTAATGATCGCGTACTGTATTTTCCATATATAATGCTCCGGCATATAGAGTAGAATTTGTCGAGTATCCACGCCCCTATACCATTGATATACTTTATACAAAAGTATACAACACAAATATGCGTCCTATATAGAATAATGAAGGAAAAATTTATGTTTTTTGTGCAAAAAAAAAAAAAAAAAAAGATTTCAGTAATAAATTTATCATATTTTGTTTGCCGAAAAGATAATCATTTCTTATATGTATATGGAATGGGTGAAACTAACATTTTGTTCATATCAAAAATATTCAAAGCTTATTCCTAAGGCCAGGGATTCTCAATCTTTTCTAATTCATCTACTTTACCTAGAAAAATTTTCTTCTGGTGTTACCGAACGACAAATTGTATAAAAATTTCTAAACGTTGATAAGTTTCCTTATGTTGCAAAGCCTCTGAGCTCTGACCATGCAATTTTCGTCCAAGTCCTGATTTTAAAGGTCACGAAAAAGATCCAGCACTACGTTTACTCAAATTAAGGGAAAGAGAAAAGAATTAAAACTCAACACGTTTGCTGCCGCTTGGGATTTTGAACGGACTGATTTGTAAGATGTTGTACAAACCGCGAACAATTGTAAATATCTTCTTCCTGCCGCATGGTTCGTTGGCGAACATTTAAATTGTTTGCTTGAATTTGAATTTTAGGCTGGCTGATAATGACGACAATACGTAAACCTTTAATATGTCGCCGATGATAGCCACCACCTAAAGTGTTAATGAACTTTCGCCAAATTGAATTATACATAAATTAATATACGCATTGAGATGATATGTTAATTAATTATGGCAACTGCGGTGACTATTGTTTAGATATCCATCAGATAAATGTTGTTTGTATATGGTTAAGGTTAAGGAATTCCATCAAGTATGATGTCTTTCATTGATCCACCATTGTATTATTTCAGAATAATTATGACTAATAGAGTTGATGTAAAAACATTCTCAGGTCAGTACGTTCGCTAATGTCAACCAAACAGGATAGTTCAGAACTCTGTTAAACATTGTTGCAAGAGACCCGACAATCTTTTAGTACCAAGAGATGATTTTTCTTAAACCAAAAAATGATTTGAACTAAGTAACTTTAGAATAGAGAAATATCAGTATACTATAAATCTTTAAAATTGGTTGAGTTCCTAATTACGATGAGAGTTCGGTTAAAATTGTTATTTATATTTAAAATTACAGACATTAGTCTCTCGATTTCATTTTCAAATTTAAAAAATTATAACATAATGGCTAATATTGAGACTTTTCTAAACAAATTTAATTTCTTTTCTTTATTACCGCAAAAAGACATATAATGGATATCCTGGTCTGGCAATATTACCAAATAATAAATTATATTTTAAAATATAAAATATTTTCGGGTATCATTTACAAGCTTTTGTAAGATTATCTGTAATTTACATTTAAATTTTTCGCTATTTCAAATAAAGTAATTCCTTTTCCGTCTGCGCTGACGGACGAGATAGAAAACATTTCTCAACACATAAGATTCATAATTAAATTCAGCATACCATTCAAGCAAAAGAAAAAAAAAAATAAGAAAATAAATATATAACGTAAAACTCTATACCACATTGCTATGGAATGGGGTGATGGGTTATATTTGTGAAAAGCTTTGCGTTTCGTTTGAAAATTATCACATTTAATTCTCGCTGTGCTGAATTTCACCCCAAATGCAATTTATCAAACATAAAAATGAGATTACTTTAATTATTTCGTTTCATAACTTTTCTCTCTCGCAACAACTTTTTCAATCAGAATCTTGACATGTTTGAGAATATGTCCTTGACACTGAGTTAAAAGTTTTCAATTAATGTGAAATATTTTATAAGAGAGGCTTTCCTTCACCCAGGAAAACATATTGGTACTTTACCTACTTATAATATGTATGTAAGTATATGTATGTAGGTGTACATAATGTAAAAGTTGATATGAATTTCAATTGGAAACTTAGATTTAAGTGTTACAGTGGCCATCTAGAGTATTCGTACAAATTAATATTATTTTTTATAGGCATTTTCACGAATAGTCTTAATGATATAAAAATAATTAAATAGAAATCATAGATTTTATTTGTTGGTAACTATAAAAATTGTCAAAATACTATACTTTTACAGTATATTCTTACCTAAAAATTCATATAGGGTGGTGTTTTTAATCTGATATCATTGCGCCCGAATCCCCTTTTATTTCGCTTTATTCGTTTCGTTTATTTCGATTCGCTCGTTTTGTGCTTTTCTCACTTTTTGATTCGCCACATATGGAAAATTGGGTGGAAAATTTATTAGCACCTCGACACTACCTGTATATGTGGAAAAATTGATGTTTTATAATCTAATAAGGACTTTTTGGTTGAAATTCTTCAAAATAAATGTAAACAAGTTTTAAGCAATAAATTACCTAAACACAAAAAAAAATTATTAAAAGAAATTTTTCCGCCAACAAAGTGACAATTCTACATTTTAACGTTGACAGCAATTAGAATTTATTGTAATTCATGGGTTCCCCAAATGTGACATTGGCACGAACGCAATAATTTCTTTTTTTCCCACCATATTTTCCATTAGATACTCACTCAGATTACAAGCGAATATCGTCCAGATATTCTATACTTACTACTTATAGGATACCAACATACATACATACATAAATACATAATATAATATGGAACTAAAATAAAGTTTACATTCTCTTAAGTCTTAACTCCTTTTTTGAGCCTACAATTTTCTTTGATTATTTGATGCGAAAAACTTGTGTATTATAATTACATTGTAATTATTTTCTAATGTAACTTTTGAGTTTTGTTTCTTGTTGTAAATTTAATTATATAATGACAGGGTGTTTTTGGTCATTAGTTTCAATCATTTTAATAGGGGGAAACACAAACATTATTCAACAATTTCTTAATGGATTTAAATGGAATACTATACATTTAAGATTATAATAGGCATCTTGGTGAGGGGTCTATATCGTTACTCCATATATAGTGGAATGATAAAACGCAGGAGGTTTATTAGGGCCTGCTGGATAAATTAATTTTCTATAGTAATACACCCAACATTATTACTTAGTGTATAAATAAATAAATGATATAATCAATAAATATTGGCTATTAATATACACATTCATAGTTAAGATGGATGTAATTTTTCTCTTATTTTATTCGTACCAATTACTTATTATTATTTTTTTTTTGGACCAATAAATAAAGTTGTTTGGTAGTTTGATAACGTCGGAACATATCGCCTGTCCTTAAAATAATTTTAAAGTTTAATGAATATTGTAATATTATTCAGAAAGTTATTCCATTGAACGATCCCATGAACAATGAAAAAATGTATTCATACTTGCATAATATATGATGATGATAGAGATTAGATCTGCTAAAATTTTAAAAATTTGGAAGAAAATTCTTTTTCAAAATATTGAACTTATTTTGTATTTAAGATATGGTGTAATGCACTGCCCGTGTATTACTGTTTTTAAGATGTTTGTAAAAATAACTAATCCGCCTAGCGATATGCACCTTAGTACATGAGGTTTAGTCATTGTAAGCTCAATGTCCAACCAAAAGTATTAGTATTAAAACTAAATCTAAAAGTAAATCTATGCTAATTCCGACAGATAAAATACTGAACGTTGAACTTACAATGACTATCGGTTGCATGTGTGACCGACTTAAAAGCATCGAAATGCAATTCATGGATGATGAAATAAATCGAATTGCATTTCATGTAAATAGGGCAATCCTAGGTCACCTAGGCTAGGTGGATTGGAAATGTAATTAATATTAAAAAATCAGTTAGTTTTTAACACGGAAGATTGTCGGGCGGGATTAATAAAGTAATTGTAAAGTTAATTGTAAAGTTAATAAAGTAAAAGTAATTGTAACAAAGAACTCTTGTGTTTGATTTAACTCACGTCAATGGCTCAAAATACTATACTTTCTGGCTATCCATTCAGCCCTGATTAAATATTTATCAAAATGTGTGTACCTATGTACACAAGTTCACTTTGAACAATACAATATTCTATATATATATATATACATACATATACCACATACCTATGTATATGTATATATGTACATATATTCAATATTCAAAAACAAAATGTATATAATCCTTATACGATATACCCTTAAGATAATTGATTTAATTGATTATTATTCTATTAACATATTATTATATTAATATTATTATTATGATCATAATCATAAACCAAACCCAGCACTACCAGCTAGCAAATATACTTAAAATTAAATAAACAATTTCAAAACATGAAATGCGACAATATTAACATTTTCATTTGTGGTAACGATAAACCTGGTAAACTAACAATAAATAACCACCCAAAAGCATTTCATCACAGCCTAATTAAACAAAACAACAATTTTCCCCTAGCAAACATCCCTATATCACGTACTAAAATTTCAATTCGTCCTGGATTTAGAGCTAACCGAATTCCGGAATGTAATTTGATGTTACTAAAACAAAATTAATACTTAGATTTTAATAAAATATGCATAATAATTAATAAATTTAACTATACACATTCGTTCATGTTTATAGTTTGTGATATCTCTCTGGAACTGGATCGTCGTCCTATTCCTAAGTATATGTAGTTATAAACTCTACGAGGATATGTACCTACATACATATAACACGACTATTATGGTTCATTTAGTGTGCGTGTAATCATGTATGTGTATACATGTATTAGAGGGTCACATATCCTTTCTTGTATACCCGCATAGAAATTGGTGTAGGGTATATTAAACAATATTTCGAGGTTCGTCCCCATATTTGGAGCTTTCAGTTTATATACAATAATTGCAATCTCAGTTTCGGCTGGTGCTATCTGGTAAACATACGGAAATCATTATGTATATGAATATGTCCTTTAAAAGCCCATTATTAACATTATATTATGGCAATTCTGTTTTGGTGGAGGGGGATGGATGCATATCCATGCATAACCATTAGTTCCAAATGGTCCTCTGAGTTATGTGTCATAAATATTTCAAGTGGTCAATGGACGCGAATTTACCTCTTCCATTTTCTATATATATAAATATGAAAACAGTAAATCTATGGTGGATTATCATCTTGTAACCACAGTGATACCAGAAACATAAGCATGATTATTGACTACCTAACTATACATACAATGCTATGCGTCGTTTATATGTAGATATTATATCTAGTTCTAGATATAGATTGACAGAGTATATGTGTATAGGCACGTACCAGTAAGTAATAGGAAAATAATACCAATTTTAGTAGTTGATTAAAGGTATACCTATACAAGGGGAAGGCGATACAAGGAATTGCTTCCAGTTTAACAATAAAGGACAAATTACTATTGAGAATCAAAGATATCAATTACTGTATTGATTATTTGATAGTACCTAGTATTTTATTACCTTGAGTAACTCCATCATTTACACTACTTCCAGATGGACGATTGTATCTAATCAATATGACCTCAGCAGTCTTGGCCTTGCTCTTGCACATTGGGTTTTGATCTTGTTTCTGTTAAAGAGTCTTGGTCTTGGTCTTAGTCTTAGTCTTTATCTTATTTTTGTAGAAGAATTTTGGTCTTGGTCTTGCGCACATTGGGTCTTTATCTTGTTTTTGTAAAAGAGTCTTGGTGTTGGCCTTGTAAGATGTGCAAGACCAAGATCAAGACTGATCTTGCTCATCAATAGAATGGCATCCAACATGTGATCATCTAACGAATATTACAATTCATGTTATGAATTATGATATTTTAAATAAATTATATAATAAAACGACTGCTGGTGTTGTCATCATATTTTTTCCTCAAATTATGGAAAACCTAAGCAAGGTAACTCATTAAGTTTACATGATATAGTCGAAATAACCCTCTAATTCTACTACATTGTATATTAAAGTGTATACTTAGTAGGTATAGGTAGATAGGTATGTATATATATGTAGGTATTATATACTCGGCTATTATAGAGGGGTGTTTGGCTTACTCTACCCGTTTTTCACAATTTTCCATTTAAAAATATGTTGTTGTTTTAATGAAATGAATTATTATAAATATTAAATCGATTTTTGCCTTTTAAAATTTAATTTCGGGGTCGGTAAAGTTAATTACCTACTATATTGCATATTTATAGCTTTATGTATATGTGTAGGTAGTCAATAAATCTATGGTTAATATTTAAAATCCGAGTATTTGATATTTATTTATTAGGCTATATTTACAAATGTTAATTAGTCAAAGTATTACAGCTTTTAATTTAACCCACATTATCCATTATACTTATTAGTATTTTGTATTTTAAATGTATGTAGGTACATAGTTAAGTAAATAGTAATTACTTTACTGCTGATTATTTGTGTTAAATTTCTATTAATTTTTATTGTAATTTATTGATTACTGTGGATTAAAATAAAAAATTAAAAAAATTTATGTATTTTTACAGCAATTTCATGAGCTTTCAAAATATAAAATAAAATTTATAGGTTTTCTTGGAAAATTTAAAAAAAATTGAAATGAAGTAAGTCAAAAATAAAAAAAATTATTAATTTCAATAGTAAAATTAAATTACCGAAAAAAATAAGATCTCATCTGAGATTCTCATTTTCTTTTTTTTCCATACAATTATTTGGATAAGTCTAATTAATGTCAATACTGTCATAATTTGTCATATAAAATGTTTTTGATCCTACAGATCAGGCATTTATTCTGGATACATTTCAAAATTTGTAAATTTGTTGTTGATTTAAAAAAGTTATTTTTAGTTATTTTTAAAAATGTCAACGGGTTTTTGTTGGAGCGAATAACGGACCTATAGGTTGGAATGTTTAACAAATATCATACAGAATAAATTCAAAAAGTAAATTAAAATTTCGCTTCAAATGAAATTCCCTTAAATTTACAAAAATATGTACAATTATACCTGCATACCTAGGGTAGTACAGGCTACAGGGTACAGCCAAAATGTTCGCAATTCTTTCTCTGATAATATTTTCTAAATATGAAAATAACAAGCAAATATAATACCTATCTGACCAACAACAACAACAACAAAAAACAAAAACATAACATTTTTTGAAGCATAATCCTGGCATTACGAGCCCATTTAATATTATTAATATTCAAGAACTTTCCATGCATATTTTGTACAAAGATTACAATGGAAATGAGACCAACTATACACAGCATCTGGTATTCCACAGTTTCTATACGAAAAATTACAGCAATTTGCTTTTAACAATTTTGTATATGGAAGCGTTTAGGTTTAATTGTGTTTGCCGCGGATAGAAGGAGCTTCAAAAAGTGATTGTAGCAAGCGCGCAGCGAACATTAATTAATGTTAAAATTATTTCATTTTATTTATTTCAGCGAAAAGTCCAGGATAAAAGAATAGAGAGAGTTTCACTGAATTCTTAATTACATTTCCACATAATATACATATGCGAGGCAATATTAATAGGCTATGTATGTAGTAGATAGATGCTGCCATAGCGGACACATTTTCAAGATTATTAGAATTTTTTTAAATCCGAATATCAAGCACAGTAAAAGATGCCGATTAAAAGTAAACTGTATAGATACCAATGTATAACCTTAAAAGGGTTGGGTCTGAGATAATTTTTATTTAACAGAAATCATGTCGCCGCTACAGAAATGAGCACATGAGTGTTTCACATTAAAATATAGTCTTCTAAACTAAACTGAAAACAAGAAGATGGAAATCTGTACTAAGACATTGAGTGAAAATAGTGACGAGTATAATTTTCCAAAATGTACCACCTGAACGCATTGCTCCAGTATAGAAAGGCCGACATATGTAGGTATGTGGTATCCCAACCTAAAACCTAACAACTAAATGAATAATATTTTAACCAAAAATTCATTAAGGACAATTCTCATTGAGCAAAGTATACGCACACAATAGCCCCCGTTACCTACTATTCCTATATATAGTCTGTATATTTGTCTTACAATTAACTTAAAGATACAAAACCCTTTGTAAAGGGCAAAAGGTAAAGGTTTAATTAAATTGTTCTGTTTTTGTTGTTATGACTTTTATTAAGTCCTTCCAATTTATATTTCGACAAGATGATTGAACATTTTATCATGGTGGCCTCATTTTAATTTAAGTAAGAAATATCCTACGAACAGAAACAGAAACCAAATAAATTATAGATAGTTCAGCTTTAAGCTTAGATTTGAATTGCAGATGTTTTTCAATGTAAACAAGTTTTTCTTCTTTTCTTTTTCCTTTCGTCGCCACTCAACGAAAATAATGGAAATCCTCTAAAAACCACGTTTTCAATAAGTTATATTTGAGATTCCGTATAAGGCAACCATCACAATATTCCATGTACGTACACATCATCTATATACAATATATACATATATACAACATATACGATATATACATATGTACAACATGTATCCAAGCCACATCTTCTATATACGATGCCATTTGGATGCCATATGGATTACCATTTTCTATACGCAGTGCTAAAAGCTTTTTTTTTCGAACGCAAAAAAAAAGACAACAAAGACATAATATTTATCAGATATGAGGAGCCATTAATTTGCTATAAATACAATACTTGTTGTCTAGAAGAAATAAATATTTTTGTATATTTTCAGATTTCTTCAATAAGATTTTTCTGTTTTTTTTTTCTTTTTTTCTTTCATTTCTTTTTTTCTTCTCATTGGGTGTTCGTGAGAAATTTCGCAGCTGTCTAATGTAGTTGTATCTGCAGTTACGTCATTGAAATGAAGACATCGACGATATTCAACTGGATTGATGGTGGTGCAGAAAAGCATTCAAAGTTTCAGTGGCGTAGTGATTAAAAATAAACGAGACATTTTAAGCGCTTTCCTCGACATATTTGTATTTGTTTCTTAAATTGAGCAAACTTTCCTATACTCGGTTGTATTTCGAGGAATTTATTCTTATTCAATTTCGTTCTTTCATTTATTTTTTCGATACAAACTCCATAGCCACTAGTATATAAGCTGCGATTACTCTCATGAAGCAGACCAATTTTAAACGGGACTCAGTTTATATATTTTTGTTAAATTCCGTTCCGTTGATTGTAATCTTTATAATGGTTTTTCGGTTTACATTACGTTATGTAGTACGCCGCTGTTGAACGAATGAAAAGGTTACTGTACTATAGATCCATTCATTCCAATCCCAAACCATCATATATTTCCATTAAAATGATACGAAATAAACATATAGAATCAGGGATTGGTATATATGATATAATAATTTACGTGTTGTCAAAATGGATAGATACCCCAAGAATATGTATCTATGTATGTATTGTATATCCATGGCTGGTCAAATGTTAAATAGAATAGAATGAAAGTCATCCGTGTGGGTTGGGACTTGGGAGTGATGTCAAATTGTAACATAATACCTACTTATTTTAGAAAAAAATCGTTGTTTCTTAAAAATAAATGGCAAAAAGGACAACAAAATGATTGCTAAAAGCAGATAAGCATGAGAACTTGAACTTTGTTGTATGAAAGCGAAACGTTAATTGCTGCAATTTGTAACCAAAGAAACGCAATCGTCGTTTATTTTTCTATCTATATATAGATACACATACGTATGTAGTATATAAAACAAAATTCAAGAATAGATATACCCACTTTCACCCCAATTTTTCTGTGGGTTTAAAGTACCTAATCGGCACAATAATTTTCCGAATGTCGTAAAAAGCCTTTATCCACTCAATCTAGTCTAGATAGTGTTCTAGACAAACGTTTGATTATATCAAAAGTTTATTTGTAATATGAAATTCTACATCAACATTAGGCACAAAGAGTTGTATTTTATCTTCATCAGTGGCAGTGGCATTTTTGCTGGTCATATGCAAGTGTGTCTGGAACCTTTGATGATGATATTCGCATAATTAATTTTTTATGGGTTGTTTTAGGTTGTATCTTCAAAGCATGAGGGCAAAATGTACTTTTTAGATAAATTACTCAAGCCTCAATCAACTAATCAATAAGATACCCAAGATTTGGATCAATGATTATACACAGATACAAAATGATATATCATTAAACTGTCCAACTGTACGATTTATTGTCGAAATGAAAATTATACGATTGTCAGATGAATAATTAAACATAATCAATAATTGCATCCCATTGTATCATTACCATGTCATTTTGCAAGCTACTAAACATTGCACTTTAGTATTGTCCGGTGCTGTGGTAATAATTTATTAATTACTTCCATTAGTGATTCTTTTAATTGTATTGATTACAGATACCAGCAATATAGCAAATGGTAGTTAGTATCTTGTTAGCAAATTAAAATACGAATATTTGATATCTTTTTTATCCATCATGTTTCTTTTAGATTTCAATTGGATTTTTAATATTAATAATTTCTAGTTAACGTTTACTATGGAAAGTGCAAATGTACCGAAGTACTATATTTGATTTTTGATTGTTAAGAGATGGCCAGGCGACTATATTTCCAACAGGTGTATACCAAACGACAGGAGCCATAATGTATTATATAAAGCCCAAAACGAAACTTTATCTAAAGACCTATATTATGTACTTATCTCTACCTATACATATTCTCGATTTAATTCATTCAAACAACTAAACCATTCATTTAGAAGATTATGGTTTTGAATGCATCACTCCAAAGCATCAGCAGCTAAATTATTACAAATGACCAGACAAATAGAGTGAAGTACTTAACCGTGCTTTAAGACAGCAAAGTTTCTCGTTGCATGTTGCCTACTACCAAACTCGTAAAGTTCCACAAAACTATTTATCAACGTTCAGAAACACATAATAACTTAAGTACCTACCACTTCGGATTGCATCCGAGACAAAGCTTTTAATTATACGCAAGAACTTTGAAACTCTTACTAAATATCGGTATACTATTGTTATAATAATTAATACTCTCTTTAATAGTATGTACATACATACATATATGTATGTATTTATTTATTATATTAAAATACATTTTATTTAAATTTGCATATCATCATAATATAACAATATATATGTACGTTATATACAAGTCGACTAATACAATCAAAATGCACTATAATAAAGCCCAAAATGCAATTAATCTCAGGCTGAATTTATTGGCTTCAATAAAACAATTAAACCATTGAATACTACGGCACATAGAAACACCATATCGAAGCAAAACATTTATAGAGTTGGTTCCATATGCGGTTCAGCATTATACTCGTCACCACTACATATTCTATATGTATAAAGTTTATTGCATATGCGGATGTACAATGTGCATACATATGAATAGAGCTTTTTCGACCACAAATTTAATTCATCTTCGTAAATCAGAAATTTCTTTAATTAAATACTAAGTCCGATGATAAATTAACAAAATTAAGTCCCATTTATTTCTTTATTTATTCGCGACTGCATAAATACTGAATACATAACTTTACTACACTAATATACAATACACTACATATATACGAGTATATAGATATTCTTCCAATATCCACCATGTATTCATGTATAATATCTAATGTCGTATGTATGTTGTAAAAGCACACACTGTTCATTGAGCGCAAATAATAAATTAAATTGAATTTGTGCAACTACATAAGACCCAATGAATATCGTACCCGTCGATGATCGATGAACATACATACCTCACTAAATCGGCAGATGAATAGACCAGACATTTTACTAATATGGTCATAGGGACATTACATATGTATGTATGTACCAACACTTACATAATAGGTTGTTAGAGGTACTTGCCGGCTATCAGAAATTAAGTGTCATTTATTTCAAATTGATTTGTAGAAAAAAAGGACATCATTATCGTAACAATAATGATTGACTCTCTTCAACTGCTTATAAATTAATATTTTAAGAATTATGTATGTATTTGTATATGTAGGTATGTTTGTAACAAAAAAAATTATTTTTTCCAGGTTCCAAGGATAAATTATAAAGGCAGATTAAAAGGTATGTTCAAAATTATGCAATTCAAAATGAATTTTTTTTAAAAAATGTGTGATTTGAGCCACGAAAAAAAGTCCTAAGTATTATGTTTGAATAGGGCCTTGTATTCGAAAAAAAACCAAACAAACTTTACTAGCCAACATTTACATATCCACAGAAAAAAATTGAAGTCACCTTCAATTTTCTTTTTACTAAATATCTACCACTTCTCAGTCGCTTATAATAAATATCAAGCCTTATGTCTTCTATTCAGATAGGCCTTCTATTCAACTAGATCTTCCATTTAGATGTCTCTTCTATTCAGATAGACCTTCTATTCGAATGGATCTTCTATTTAAATAGCTTTTTCTATTCAGATGAAAAAAATAGTTTAATTTTCAAAATTACGATTTTGATCACTCTTTTGAATGTGTAGGCTTTTCTTCTAATGGAAAACTGTAGTAGATAGTGCTGCTATCTATTATCTATTACAGATAGGAATTTAATGAAGCAAAACAAAGGTGGCAAAATTATTATTATTTACTAAAAGCTATTCGAAGAAGATAAGTACAGATCCCTGCAAAAAGGAATCATTTTTATGAAAATCCTTTTTATTGCGTTTATAGAGTGAATTATAGGTGTACGATTTCATTAAATTTATGCTCTATGAAAAAGTTTTCGATTTTTCTTCTTTTTTTTTTTTGTATTTTTTTATTACACTCTCGCAAATAGAATATACGACTAAATGTAATCTTATTGTCATTTCATTTTTATGTACCATAAAACCGTGAGCAGTTCAGTTACCAATTTTATCGTGTGTTTACATCAGGAAGCTTTTTTCGATTTTTCGTTGGTTTTTTTTTTTTTTTACGAAAATAAAATGCTTTTGACTGATGTGTGTGGCATACGAGTAAGATATGCGTAAATCAAGCCTAAACATTTATGCCGTTTTTATGTTGAATTTGCATAAATATACGATATTGGTTTATCTTAGGCAATAATCGAATGGGCTCGAATCGGATTTTACTTATTTCTGTTGTTAAAGAAAAATAAAAGAAAAAAAAGTTTGTTTGTTTTTAAATTGTTTGAATTGGTTTTTCTGGCGTATTGAGTGTTAAGGATTCATGTATGAAAAAAATTGACCCGATTTTTGTTGTACTATTAAATTACATATTTTCAATCAACCTTTTATATGCATTTGCATATAATTTTAAAGCCAGTTTTAGACGTAATTAGTAGTGGAGAGTACTCAATATAATATCGATATAGATGCCCTGGCAATGCTAAGGCTAACTACTACAAATTCTTACCAGATGGCAATATATTAAATGACAGAAAATGGAAATTTCTCTAATAATTTCACTTTAAGCTAAGATAACCATTAAGATACACATGTATGCAGAACTGATTATTTTTCCATCAATTTTAGAAATTTATTAAAATTTTTATTACAAAAACAAAAAAAGAAAATCAAAATATAATTGTTATTGCAATTTGTTCAATGTTCATTGTGCCAAAACAAAAAATCTGAATATTTCTCTCAACAGTTCCTAATTCAGGGATTTACGTTCATCTATTTAAGTCAAAATATTTCAGTAGAATTTTCCATATTTAATGTAATTCAATTTTTTTTATTTTTTTTTTTTTATTTTTCTCATTTTTCCATTTTGCTCAGACTGAGTTTGTATATTTAGTAGGAGGAGGTAGGTATGTGTATCCTATAAATATGTATGTATATTATGTATGTATATGTATAAATATATAATTTACAATAATTAAATAGCTGTCAGTATGCTCTCCGGTTATATTTTCCCCGTAGAATTATCACTCATTTTCTTGTCGGTTTTTCATTTCTCTTCCTTTTTTTTCCATGAAAATAACATTTTCAGGTGTACATATTTGTATAAGCAAAGCATCACTTTGGAAAACTTTTGCGGTTCTCTGCCAACTAAAAGCATTACAAATTCAACATTGAAAAATTATCATCAATTTATATGTAATGCGGCACAAGAAGGTGGTAAAACTTCTACAAAAATTAATCAAAAAAATTGGTTTTTTTTTTTTTTTTGTTCCATCGTTGTTCCCTCAACAGATTTTTTTTCCATTTCGATAAAAGTTGTGGAGTTTTTCTAGTTTTTTTAATATACCGCGCGGTTGACATCGGCGTCAACGTCTCCGGTTTATATTTAGAAGTTTTATATGTATGTATGTAACTAAATACCGATAAGAGTTAATTTAGGATTCGTCATTAGCTTAGATGAGATATTTTGGATGGCTGTTTTAAATATGGAGTAGCTATTTTTCGTTGAATTATGTTTGGAAGGTGATTTTTCTTAAATGAAAAACAAAAATAGATTTTTCAATTTTATACTTATATAGTACCTACATAATCTATGTAAGGTGGCAGGAGCAAATAAAATTTCTAACTGGTATATGACTGATCTTTTTCAAAAATCCGAAATATTACTAAAGCTCATATTTAACTAATTCTAAAACACACATACATACATACATACATAACATCTATAGGTATTTTTCATTTTCAATTTTATTATAATTTAAAAGCCTTCTAATGGATGTGTACAAAACTCAGAAAATTTATCGGTCCGCGAGTTACTTTTACTTGGAGAACTGATGTTACTAATCCCTACTAAAGCTGTCATGTTTTTGAAAAAGATAAATTTATCTTTGAAATTTTTATGTAACACACTTTATAATGAAAGTCTCAACAAACATTATACTCTCGTACACATGCCCAAACATGGTAGATGTGCAAAAAAAAAAAAAGAAAAAAAAAATATTTTTTTTTTCATGAAAAAATAACATCGTGACGACATAAGGAAAAGTATAAAATATGAGTTTTTGATGTATGGCAAATTATGCGGAAAAGGGGGATGCTTCTAAAAATTGTATAATATTTGTATACAAATTGTTCGTATACGAAAGTAAAGAAGGTGGCGGCTCGGCCAGTAATGGGTAAAAATTTATTTGAATAATAATTTGAAAATTTGAATTTTTGAATAATTTATTCATTTACCGGAGAAAATTCATGTCTATTTGTAGTAATTTTATGATGTTTTGTTACTTTTTTTTTATTTAATTACAACCCCCACACTATGATAAGCAGATTATATTCATACATTACTTATGTATCTATAAAAATATTATTCATTAACCGATGGGGCTATTAGCATACCTAATATCAGAAGTCATTTTCAAAAACCACAATCACGTTTTTTTGTCGGTAGCGTATTTAAGAGTTTCGTTCGGTAGTAGAGGAAGGAAGGAACGAATTCAATTTATTAAACTTCTACGAAAAATATAATATAAAAATAAGAGGAGACTCCGCCATTATCATTCAGAATTTCTTTTTTTACTGTTTTCATTTTGGGAGACCATCTTTAACTCTCACGCCATTATGAATTTATTAATTCATAATAAAATCTGTACAAATAATATACGAGTCCCTACATGTTCTTATCTTCAAGTAATTAGGTATAAAAATTCTTTTCAAAAACCACCATAAGTATTAGCAGTAATAGTTAAACACCCACAGCAATAATCCAAACAGACTAATTATAAGCGACATCACATCAGTTAATTTGATAAATACAAATGACAATATACTTAACTTTGACATTATTACTTACAATGTACATTACTTTCCTTACAAATATAAATAATACTCTTAGATGTTGGCAATATGTTATGATTATATTTATATATACAAAAATATGCCTAAAGGCCTACGGTAGGCATACATTCTGACAGATCATCATAAGGATAATTTGTTTATCGCGCGAATTTTCTGTTAAAGGATGTCTTAAGGAAAGTAAAGGATGTGTAATATGTATATGTATAAGATGAAATAGAGAAATCTGAAAATCTTGAATTATTAAAGGAGATAATGCTCATTAAAGTGAAAAGTAGCTATATTTATAAAATTTAAACTGCGATAAAGTTTATAGAAATAATTCCTATTGTTATGATATAGAAACTGGCTGTTATGTACTCGTATATCGTCCCTTCTAACGTCAACTATGATAACTCAGTTTGGCTCACTTTTCAGTAGAGAATTTGAAGTTTTTTTTACTTTATGTAAATTGAAAATTATTATTTTTTTGTTTACTTTTTCACCGCATTATTAGTTTTTAGATATTTTTGACAGATTTCCGGGAAAATGAAGAAAATTCAAAAAAATGTATAGACTACTGAAATTTTGACAGGATGTAAAACTTATTGCATTTATAAGGAAAATGTCAATAATAATGTCAACTTATCATAGTTGTCATTGGACGGGTCGAGATATAGAATGTTGGATTTATATTTGTTTGTTCCTTTCTCCTTATTATCATTTCTTTATTCATAGTTGTTAAAAATAAAACAAAATTATCTTTCTAATTATATTATTTTAGTTAGAAATATATAGATAGAAACACCAAAACGACCGAACGAACCGCACAAATACCGTTGGTTAGGAAAAGAGAAAAAATAGGAAGGGAAACAAAATTGTTGCACAACCAAAAAGTAATTACAAAATTTTTGAGTACACACACACACACACAACAATACACATTCCATTTCGAATCTATTTCTCAACGTCTCAATACCATATCCGTATCTCGAAGGCTTGAAATGTTCAGCTTAAAGGATTTCATTAATTTTTGTTATGTTGTCTCTACGGTGTTTTGTGTGGAACAATTTAAGAGAAAGAGATTAAAAAGCGATTAGCGCCTTAGAATTGATGCTTCGTATGATGTTTATAGACTATTGTGGGCTCTAAATGGGAACAATAATAATAAACAAAATTTAAATTTCTACTTGAAGTAATTGTATGAATGTTAAGAGTTCTAGGAGTTTTTAAGATTTACATAAAATAATATGTTTGCATATATATATACATATATATCTAAAAGTACGTACATGTACAGTTGTATGTACAGTACATATACAGTGTAGATTGTATAATATTAATGTTTTGTTGTGTGTACATTGTACAATTGTACAATTGGTACATACCTACGAAATTATTTATTTTATGAGTTTGAATAAAGTAAATTTTTGATGAGATTAAAATGTAAATTTTATTAATTAATTTTTGAGGCAAAAACATAATTGCGCTAAAACTTTCTATTCATAATACGTCGCCAAACTACATACATATATATTTAAATAACTATAACGTCCTATACAATTGCGAGATGCTATCTTTGATTAAAGCTAGTTTTCTTACTAGTATTGGATTGAAATGCATTTTATAATTTGAAAGACGCGCGTGTTTTGCTGCATATTCAATCAAGAGAGCAAGAGTGTTTTTCTTCCAAAGAACACAAGTTTATTTGAAAAAAAAATTCAATGGGAAATTACGGCTACAAAACCGCCAGCTTTATTTTAATATTAATTTTGAAATAAAGAAAAAATAAAAATCAAAATTTGCAAATTAAATTTGATACTAATTAACCACAATTGTCATCATTGAAAGCTGTAAAAATATACAATAAAATCACGCTGAGGGAAAACGCGAATTTGTATGTATGCTTCACGAGTTTAGACAGATGTTTTCGGAGCGACTAATTTCACGCGATTTCAAGGACTCAGGCAAATGTCTCCACATTCAATTTAAAACATTTTTTGTGAATCCTAAAAGGGATGCCAGCAATTCAGTTTAAAGACTCCAATCACATCATCAGTATCAGTAATATAAATTTTTAAATTTTACTTTATCGTTTGATTTGTTAAATTTTCTTTGATGTTTACCTACTATTTGAACTCATTAACACAGATTGTTCTCAATATTTGACCATTTGACAGGGTGAAAAATGAAAAACATATTCTAGATTACACATAGCATCCAAACATACATATTTCTATTGATTCATCTGATTGACAATCACCAAAATTGCAAATTCGCAACAATAATTAATTTGAAGGACTATAAAAGTCCTATATTCGTTGTTGCAACAATGAGAAGCTCTGTTGGAATTATCGTGCATTTTCATTTTGTGCTTTTAATTCACATAATTACAATTTATTGTTCTTTATAATTATTATCACACATACTTTGAATGTATTTATTTGCCATCATTATGTATAAATATGTATGTGCATTGTAGGATGGGGGACGTTGTGTGCGCATACAATATATCTGCTTGTCAACGTGAATATATAAATTACTTTGTATTCTGGATGCATTTACAGTATTTACTATACAGATCTACAGGCAGAAACTAATTTGAAAGTTTTAGGGGGTAAAATTTTGCTTAAAATTAATTTTCTATGTGCGAAATTGAACTGGAAAATACTGGAAAATATTTATGTCAAATGCACAACGACCAAATGTTCGTAATTGGGAAATGTTTTTGATTTTTTTTTTTTTTTTTATTAAAACTGGGAACTTTTTTAGAGCTTTTTTTATATTGCAGACGAAATGTTTCCGAATAGCTTCAAATTGGTTGAGATTAAAATAAAAAATTTAAAATTTGATATTTTCTGTCAAATTAATGAATAAATCTATTAATTAAAAAAAAAACCATTGTGTAATATCTCGGAATTATACTGTTTATAAGCTCTATATTCATTTTAGTGGCTATTGAGAGCACTTCTGCTAGCGTCGGCCGTATGAATAGCAGATATTTTATCTTTAAGCAAAATTCACCTAAAGACACACTTCTGGCATCAGAAAATGAACATCTCTTCTACATAAGAATAAAATTGAGTATAAATATACGATAGGTATTCAGACAAACATTATTTGTTCACATTAAGAAAAAGGAGGTGAGGTGCAAGAGTTTAATATTTTCCTTTCAGAAACACTTTTAATCGAAGGGAATATGTAAAAAGTCTATTTGATTCTGAGATCGTCCAGTAAAATACCTACTCAATTTTATAATAAGTAAAAGTATAAATACTCAAAATTGTTTCTTCTTATTTTTAATCACTTATTGTCTCATTATTTCTCTGATAACTGCTTACTTATTTCCTCAGTTACTTATCGTATCATGACAACTGGTCAGCCGTCTCCAACAATAATCTCCAAAATAACTAAATCTAATCCAAAAAGCTCCAGTCATGAAATTTGAGTAAATTTAAATCTCTGTCTATGACATCATTCCTTGAGTTTGCCTGTGTCTATGGCATCTCTACCCAAACCCACATCCCGAGAGATTCGATTCAAACCGTTTTTTTTTCGTGTGTAAATTTAAGCTAATCTTAAATTTAAGCTATATGTTATACACCCTGTACCTAATGTACTATTCATTTGTATTTTTTGGATTTTTCGGCATGCATAATTTATTGCACATAGTTATGCACCATCTACATAAGTAATGTTCCGGTAAAAGTAGCTCTATGGGGAGTATTCACTTAGTGAATCAATATATTCTGTATAAACGTAGGTACCTATATAATATAATCGTGAGAAAATACAGGGAATATGTACGTATATATGTACCAATACATATAGCTATACCTTAAAATACTTGAAAACTCAATTTTTTTCAATTTTTCAGGTCAATAGAAAAATGGAATTGTATCTGATGGTATATATATGGTTTATATAAGTATATAACTACAGCCCACCCCCACATACATATGTATATAAGTTCGAAAAATGAGAAACCCCTCAAACATGCTACAATAGAAACTCATTGAATAGGCTACCATCCATCACTAGATAATTCGTGTCGAACGTAAATCAATATCTATCAACTCTTGAATTGAATATTTTCAATTATTATTTTTTTTTTTTTAATTTTAATTTATTTGTATGTGTGTATGTTATGTATGTATATGAAAAGGCAAAGAAATACCATTAGTTTTATCCGAATATCTAAATTCTAAATATATATGTACAGATTACAATATTTATTACCTATACATTTCACTCCTATTTTATTTGGTTGAAATCGAGGAGCACACACTTACTGACTGAATAAGCCCCGAAAATATTTGCCCTTTAAAATTGACATTTATTTATATATTTTTCTATATATGAAAATATTTGATATGATTATCAAAATCCAATAAATAAAAATAAGTTTATTGATTTGTGTAGTAAAACCTATTTATCTGGGACATTTCCTCTGAATACCCCCAGCTTTACAGTCGATTTGTCGAAATAACAAATTCATCGAACAATAATAAATTCGTCAAACTGACATTTTTCGTATCCGGGTAATTTATTGAATGAACCAATATCTTAGTATTCTGACAAATTAACACAAACATGTTAAGTATTTGTATCTCTCTGGTACTATTTCCTATTTTAGATCGATAGATAAGGTAGTTACATATATGCATAAGTATATTATGTATCCATATGTATGTATGTATGTTTGTAGAAAATTAGACTTTGATGTATTTTATTATAGCAATACATAAACAAATTAACTATGTAAGTTCATATATTGATTATTGTATTGTAGTATAACAATGCCGGCTGATTCTGACAATACATCCATCATATGTAAGAAAAAAAAATTCTAAATTAGTATTTTCTAGAACCTAATTTGTGCTTTTACTAGATTTTTTCAAAGTATTTACCGTCAAGTGGACACACTCATTCCACTGTATGTTAGGACTATTTGTAACTGATATATATCTTAATATTTTTCAAAAGAAATGGTGTTCGGTATCAGTGCTACCATTGGTAGCTTTATAGTTTATACGGTTATTTGGACTAAATGCGGCAAATTTCGTCACACGATAAATTTTGCGTTGTAAATTTCTACTTAGTTCCGCAGTAAAATGTGGCTACCCCTTCTTAAAATGTTACAAAAGTAAAAAACATATTTTATATAGTATTTATTTGTATTTTGCAACATTCTTAACGAATTTGGGACATAAAAAAAATTTAAATATATATTAAAAGATCATTATGCACATATGTTGAAAAGTGTTGTACATACGCCATACATACAATGAAAATCTAATTCCCAAGAAAATTTGTCATAATGTTAACTATACTATTCAATAAGTCAATCCATCCACGTTCATCTTCCAGTAATTTTATATGAATACGTGACTAATAAATTTATCTGTATGGTTGGTTGGTTGGTTTAGTTTGGCCAGTTCACTTGAAGTACATGAAATTCCATGAAAATTAAATTTAGTTACATGGCAAGTAGATACGTAGGTACGCGGATAATAAAAAGATTTCAGGAAAAGTTGTGCAGTTAGTTTTCGTATAGAAAATGTTTAAAATTATTTATGGCACATTTTGCTAGTATAAAAAAAGGTAATTCCATTTTTTATCCCTTCAACACAATTTGCATGAATTTAAAATTTATGTAATGTAAACAGAAATTTTAGTTCATGTGAAAATCGTCGAACTTCAAAGTTTAGTACATATATATATATATATATATATGTATATAAATTTTATTTCATCATATTCTTTTGCAAATGTTTTTCAAGAAATGAATATTTCAAATATTGAGTTCCATTAGAACTCTTGTTATTTGAATCAAAATCATTTTAAATGAAGTATATTATGTAAAGTTCAAAACAAAATAAGAAAAGTACAAAAGAAATTTTTCAAATTTTGTTGATAGTTTAACCCAGATTTTAAAAATTAAATTGAATTTTTTATATTTTTCCATCTTACATTTTGGTTGTAGCTCTGTTAAAAGGAAATTACTGTTTTAGATTTAGGGATTTGCAAATATTGACTGTATGCTAAGTAGAAAATGGAAAATTCTTTATTGGTTAAAGCGTTGAATCGTTGAACCCATATTCGTTTCTCGGTATACGAGTATTGTACATTTGTAATGAAACTCTTTTTGTTAAAAGGATATTTGTATATCCGTCCATCACTTTAAAACTTTAATATGTACATTGCACATACATATCTAAATATACTTTTATACTGTAATTTAAGTAACATGGTTAGTATAGAGAAAAAAATTGTTTTTGTCCTAAAATTTTAAGTCGTCCGTCTGTATTTGTGATTTCTATCAAACATTGAAAGCCTAGAGCATTGGAATTTTTACTGTTAATTACATTTAGACCCAAATCTTACGGTTAGTGAGTTTTATGTAGAACTTTCATTAATTTTATTAGATTTACTCCAACCTGATTTATTCGGACTAGTGAACTAATTCTTTAGGACAAAATCAAAGAAAATAATAAAATAAAGATTTACATCAAACAATTCTAACAATTCTATTTCTTTATGCATGCTCTCGACTGCACGACATTTGATATCACGTGAATTTCTATTTTTTTGTTTGTCTGTGCAAGGAATAAAGAATTATAAAAAGAAATTAATTACATCTTTTATAAAAATGAGAAAAATGCATGATACCAAATACGTTGCAGTCGAGAAGAGCCATAAATAGTTAGTTTAACTATCTAATAATATTTGCTGGTTTAATTAAACATAATCAATCAAAACAATTCTTGAAATTTAGACTAATTTCCTTTGCCTTTGATATTATGGTTGGTTTTTCAAGATAATTTAAGATCTCATATACATATATTGCCAAGTATTCCATTATTACTTTAATAATTTCCATTTATATGTGAATAAATTCAATTCTTAGTTCTAAAGCCACAAAATCCTAGCTTAACTGAATTCAAGATAACCGAAAACAATTCCAAGAATCTGGATATCTATGTGTTATTTACCCACATTTACCTTCTTATACGTGTTTATCTTCTCAAAGTAAAACTTGAACTTGTTACGGCTTATTCTCACATAATACTTTACCCCAACTTTCCATACCTTTAATACGATTTTTTTTTTCTTTTTTTTCTGCTTCTTTTTTTTGGGAAGAAGGCCCAAACAACTTTTTATTACACTTACTACTTTTATAATATTTATTTGAAAAGACATAAATTGGATATTCGAATGTGATTTTCCGCCGATTGAAGTAAGTTTTATTTCCGTTTGAATTAAGGACTCTATAGGTATATAAGTCGAGTATATATTATGTATGTATGTATGTATGTATATGAGACCACTTCAGCTCTAAATCGATTTTTTTTTTCGCCATGCCGCCACTTTATTTCCTTTCAGGCATAAGGAATAAATATTTGAGTTTAAAAGAAATTGTCATTCACAGATATATTTATACCCAAATGAAATAGCAGCTCAACATGTATACCCATAAAGGTTTACGACTTTCCAAGCCTAGAAAACCCTTATTTTATGGTTTCTGACAAATGGGTGTACATTATATGTTGTTGACTCACACGCCCTTTTTCAAAGCGTTGTACATAAATAGCTTATGGTTTAACGCTACGTATCTATAGATATGTACAGTACAATGTACATACATACATACATACATATATGTATATGGATCTCGTGTATATGTAGATGTAGTTTATATTTGCAGCTGATGAAAAGTCTTCCTACTACTTGTAAAGTTTGTTGTTTTTTTTTCTTCCTCGTGTATCTTCTCTATTTGGGGTAGTATAACAAGAGCCCTTTCAATGTTCTATATTTCACTGTCAGTCGAAACTTATGGTCGACCGAAGAACAATTACAGTTATACAGAAAAGCTGAAGACGCACAATAATATATGTGCGGCTGGATGAATGAAAGGTTTCAAGTTGGACGGCCACTTATGTTTAGATTTTTTTTTTCCCATACATATACTTTTGCAGAAAAGATTTTAGAAAATTTATTATTTTAACAGTGCCGTTAAGACAGACTCGAGGCATCTATGACAAGATCATAGTTTGAGAATTAACTTCGAAAAAGTACCTAAGAAGTTCCTAACAATTCGAAATTTCAAAATTTAATTTTCTCATTCCCTTCACCCAATATTGTTTTAAAGTGAATTGTGTATTACCATCCATAGTTTTGCTAGTTTAATATTTAACTTTAACCTACCATTAATATAAGAAAAACCAATTTACTGAATCCTCTTAGTTAGAAGTTAACTATATTGAATACACTGTTGTAAAGAATTAGAGCATTTGTCTGTCTCTGACCAATAAACTACATACAGTACATACATATATGTATGTATTCAATTTTAAGACAATTAAAATATCTAGCAATTAAAAAACTTTATAACGAATTAAGTTAAATTGTATGGGGGAGTAAAACAGATGGGATGTCACAGAATTTTAATTGTATCCATTGTGCATAGTGCATACCATTACTAGTACCTACTACTTGTTTGTAAACTGGACTGGTATCTGGTAATATACTATCCATACGTGTATTGTACAATTTATTCATTATAATTAAATTGAATTTGTCACATAGAGTAATTATATTTATAGTATTGGTTGTACCCAATGCTGCGATTATTTTACGAAATTCTTTAATCCTTGCTGCCATCAACAACAACGCTTTTCGATTCTTATTTTATCACGTCCATCGATTTCTGCAGGAATAAAAATGAATACAATACATACGAGCAAATTTAATTTCAATTTTATTTCAGCATTACGTGAGGTTTTCTCTATTTTCTTGAATAAATAGAATTCTATACAAATAACCAGAGGCGAATACGGATAAAGTTTGGAAATACACATCAAATAAAGTATTCTGAATTCTGAAGTGATAATTTTGTTGACCAATACTTGTATTAAATCTTCCCCTATGCCTATATACATACATACATACATATACTTTTCAACTTAATGACAAAATTCTGCAGAAAATTAAAGTTCCGTTCAGTGTCCATGGATAAATTTAAGCGATTTCTGGTTATTACCTACATATAAACATACAGGATTTCCTTTAAATAAAGCTTCAATTTACCAAACACGTATGACTCATATGACTTGATGATTTTTGTATGTCTCTGTCTTTCTTAGACGTAAAAACACCAAGAGCTTTTATTTGTTCGATTTAATATAAACTCTGATATTTAATCGGGAGTAGTTGACGGTGACGAGTTCATCGCAATTTAAATTTAATTATCGTTGAATTTACAAATGAATTTCCTTCACATATTTTATATGAAGGTCCTTAGGAGGAGCTACACTATTTGCACAGTATACGGAACGTTTTTTCTTTTTCTTCTTCTTTTCGAAATTAAAATAAGGACCAGTCTAACGTAAATATATAGCAATTATTTCTCGGCAGAAAATACGCCACGGGGTAAAATTAATTGTTAAGTGAAATATTATACAGATGAAAAATATTTATATCAAAATAAATCGCGTTAAAGAAGGAGGAGGGAGAGTAAATGGCATTAATATAAACGACTTTTGGTAATGTGAGTTATTTCAAATGTTTTCAATAGTAGGTACCTACCTACGTCTATTTCTATTTAATAAAACAAGTGTCAAAATTTGTGTATTGTACCCTCTATGTACACACGTTTCGGTTATACAATTTACGCAGGAAAAACACAAGTATACCGCATATACATATATATATATATGTATGTATACTTATTATTATCTAAAAAATCTCATTTCCTTGTAAGACTTTTTCTTATTATTTAATCTGCGTATAATTCCACATTAAAAACGTTTACTGTATTTGAATAACTTATTTTTACACTTCAGTTATTAAAGCACAGGAAAATAAATAGAAAATTTTCATTTCAAATTGTTATCCTGCTGCGTATATATCAAAGTTATATGTACTATACTACCCTACTATGCAGAGAGAGTGTTAGAGAGTGAATAAGAGAGAGAGAGAGAGAGAGAGAGGGGGGGGGGAGGAAAAACCCAAAAAGTTTCTCTTCATATTATAGTCGTTCACACACAGTATATTGTGTGCGGTTATATTTTAACAAAAGAATTTTTTTTTTTTTTTGAATTTTCCATTTAAAATACGAACGAAAATAAAATGTTTTCTTTTAAGCACATTAAAGTGAAAATGCTGTGCGGTTTAGATATGGAAAATATAGATCTAGAGTTTATATATCAACTCATATACATAGATATCAATCCGGTTCGACCAGTGGTAAAGTTAGAAAATTCTGATGGAAAGCACATCATATTTAGTTTTGAAACATTTTCCCAGTTTCATCAGTGTGGTAATTGTGTCCTATTCCTATTTGTTATGTAGTTATGTACATATATGTAGCTATATATGGAGCACGATGTTGTTTTATCTCTTTGATATTATATGTATCATATCCTCTGATTGTAATTGAATTAATTATGAAGTTAGATAAACATAACATAAATGCAGTGAAATGATCAAAAAGGGGATTTTATATAAATTGGGGAAAATGGGATAGGTATAGAGAAGCGTTTTCTATTTTTCATTAATTATTTATTTATTAACGATATGGATGTCTGGTTTCATTTATGTATAGTATGGTTTCGGTTGATAATTTATTTATCTTGGCCAATGTAAACAAAGTTTCGTATAAACCTTTTACAAATCTGGAAGCAAAGCAGCGTAAATTTTAGATTGAAAGTTATATAGCAAACTTCTGGAATCATATTTATATTAACGGAAATTTATGTTTTATGTTTACATAGGGTATAAATTAGGTTTTGTCCTTAAATATTTACAGGCTATTTGATTGCCATCTCATCGTAACATAATATGCGTAAATAGACTAAAAATTATTTCGTCAACCTCTTTAAGATATACAGAAATAAGAATTTCCAATCTGTCATTGAATTTGTATTTAGCTACTTTGAATATCTATCAGAAAAAAAAATTTTGGCCGACAGTCAATCGCTATGGTAAGAAATTTCCATAAAGAACTAATTCCAAAAACACATATCAGTAAAAGATTTTTTTAAGATCGTGGAATTAGAATTTTGCTTCGACATAAAAATTTGAGCCGTTTTAAGGCGTTGTATAGTAAATATGTAGAAATACTTGTGAAATTCTATACAAATCACTTGAAATGTTCACAAATCAATTAAAAACTTTAAAATTATTAATTTTAAGATCAAATTTATAGAATTCGGAAAAAAAATTTTGTTGTTCATTTTGTTGTTTTCTCATTCTTCCCTTAGATTTTTAATAAAAATTCTTTAATAATGTATATCTTCTAAACTACGAGAGCAATGTTCGAAGAACCTTTTTTTCCAGTTAGCTGCTTCGAATATCTATCGGAAAAATATTTGTCCTACCGGCGGTCGTTAAATATCAACGCCTCCCTTGTAAATCTCGTCCACTTCTTCAAAATTGATATTATCCTCACAACAAGAGTTAGATTTCAATTTTTATTCCATAGAGTACTAGAATCTGTAACCTTTCGCTCATTTATTACTATGATTGCACAAATTTATAGCAAACCAATCAAGAAGACTAAAGTGTATTTATTACTATAGCGCCAATAATATTACTTCAATGATTTATTAGTACAGGCTCTTCACACCTTACAATCAATCAATAAATATTCCTGAAATTCTACCTTTACCTTAAACATTTGTTACTATATACATATATATAACCAATGCATAAGAAATAGATAAATTATCAAATAAATATATCTAAGAAGAACTCTTGTAAGAACGAAACTATGTTCCCATGAATTCCTTTTTCATCGCCCGGAGTATGTTGTATATTATTACATATTTACTTATGTATATACACAACATTGATGCTGAAACAGCATCCGCATCAAACTTATTATTTGCAGCCGCTAGCATTCAAGCGGTGAAGAGCGAAAAGTGCAAAAAATTTAATTTACAAGATCATGACTGCCACGGTTTTTATGGGGAAAAGACTTTTTGTGCGATTTTTTTTTTTAAGAAAAACATTTTGTTATAATATGAATAGAATAATCCTTTATTTTTTTTTTCCTTGCATTATCTATGTACTGTACATCTATGTATACCATATAATAATATATATAATCTTATATGTATATATACCATAAAGCTAAAGTATATAATAGTTCCTTGTGCAGATATCCTGCAGTTTTCCCTCTTGCCATTCTTATTATATCAGAAGAAATCATCGTTACAATAGTCGTTAAGATGGGGCGAAAAAAACCATCAAGCTTATGCAGGGGTTGAAGTAATTTTGCATAAAATTCTCATTTGGATATTTTGCAAGGACTGCACTGTGTATATAGTACAGACATAATATAGCTATTTATCAGAGATGGTATATCATCTATCTATATGTATGATCTCTGGCAGAGTGGCTAAGAATGAATATGCAGTGTTCATTCGGGCGATATATTCGTCTTAAGAAAAATAAAAAAACTTAATTTGAATGTGGAGTGTTATTAATTAATTAAATATAGTGATTATACAATTCATTTTGTTTTAACTTTCTTAACCATATGACTTATTTAAATATGTTCTGTTTTATATGAAACACTTAACTAAACAAAATATATCAATAGACCATAAATAATCTTAGGTAGTTTTTGAAAGTTAGCAGTAGGATTCAGAAAAAAAAATTAAAAGTTGGTATTTCAAGGGCAATTTCCTCGAAAGAAAAACTCACAAATTGAGATGAGCTATAGGTACCTACTATACCTACTAAATACATACATATATATGTATGTAATATAAAAATATGTACATAAGAAGCAAAAACTTTTACTTTCTACCTATTAATAAAAATTGAGTTAAATAATTTTTTCTTAAATATGGTTCCAACTCACCTTTAATTAATATATGTACCATCATGATTACCAAAAAAAAAACATTTAGGCAAAATTCTTCGCACCTTCTTCAACATAACATCTCAGCCGATTTAATTGTGACAGGTCACAAACAAACTTATCCTGGGGTAATAAAGTTTACCATAACCATATAAAAGTTCATTAATTCAATTTGTCGTAAAAAGTAATATTCCTCTCTAGAATCTAGACGACCAGGTATACGTCTTGTTTTGCTGGAATTTTATGAACATGGGTAATAGGTGTGTCTGTGTACCCAAACTTTACTTCAATAATATCGTATAAGTTTATCTAACTATATATGTACAATTGTACATATATAGAAAGTCTTACAACTCCATCTTCTCATCTTCTGGATTTTATAATATAAAGAAACATAGTCACTTACATGACACCACTATACGTATACCAATGGGAAAATAATGTTTCAAAAAGTGAAAATTGTTTTTAAAACTTCATTTGATAGCTCTATAAACGAATAAGAAAATGGTAACGATTCTATAAAATCTCCACCATCATCTTCCATCTAATAATCGTACCACCACAACCACCCTCCTCCCCCCCATCCATATCAACCATTCCATATCTTTGTGCACAGTTCTTTGTTAGAAATTTATTTTTGCAAAATTAGTTTTGAACTTTAATGTGAATATCATTTGATAAAATGGGAATAATTTGTGCACTCCATAAATCATCTAGGGGGTTGGTTTTATGAATGCATAAAAACCGTATCAATTTAGCTAACTAGAAGCATGGGAATGGAAAATGATAAAGCACCAAAGTGAAATATGAAAATTTGTAATGTAAAATTGGTGGTAATACTAAACATTTTCTATTAATATAAGTATTCTTTTGGATATTAGTATAAATTCATACATACATACATACATACATATGCATATATACTTATAACGGAAGTATTTTATCATTTCACATCATTTAGTTTTATACTTTAGTAAACATGATATTATAACGAAATCGGAAGTTTGGGCGTCGTGAGGGAAAATTTAATTTTTCAATTGCCCTAACTATTATAAAACAAATATAAGGGGGTAAGGTGAAGCAAACCGAGTTATACTCTAGGTTTCATTCTTCTTGGTATGTTTTTTTTTTATTACAAAATTTAATATTTCACGCAACTGAAATGTGCTTTTTAAGGAAGTTGTACAAATTGCCCATTTTACCCCATTCAGTGTTGTTATTTTGAACTGACATTGATTTCAACTCGGAGGTAGTTGAGAAATTGAGAAATTTCGGTTTGTTCCCCGATTGGTTGCTTTAACAAAAAATTGAAATTTTTACAACCTCTATATTTTTGTCTAGACTAGAAAGTCAACAGCATCTGTAATTGAAAATACAGATAATTTTGTAAAAATAAAAATGTTCATTAAAAACAAAAACTGACAATAAAATAGGCCATAAAACGTAGAAATTCCTATGTGCCATCTATTTTTGATTTAATTATATTTCCATTCTCTCCTATCTGTAGCCTGTAGTTGGATCGAAATGGCGGAAATTATTATTATAGTTACTATATAACAAATACCTACTGTCACAATTTTCACAATTTCCTACCTGTTTTTTTTTTTTTTGTTCATTCAATTTTAATGCATTATTATTAGTCACTGTACTAACTTTACAAAAGAAAGAGCTCTTTAATGGCACCTCTCCACCCCAGTCAAAAAAAATCATTTTTGTTTATTCCTTTTGTTAAAATTCTATGGACGCATAAATAGCCAATCATAAAATAAATTGAGTGCAACATTTTTATATTTTTTGATCTTTTTCAGTCCACTCTCTGCTATCAGTGAAATACATGAATATCCTGGTAGGATATCCTTCTGCATATACATGCATACATATATATGTATATATGTATACAACAACACATACCTACATATACATTTTGATGTGTAGATGAAAAATCGAGCTGTTAAAATCATTCAAGTAAAGATAAAAATAGCTGGAGTTTTTTTTTCCATTTTTTTTCCATTTTCAAAATAAAAAATTTGTGCACGGAAAGAGATTGTTACATTCAATATATAATGTATATACATAGCTCCTACATCTATCCCGTTTTATTATACACGATTGGATATCTAACAATTTCAGCTCTTTTTTGGTATAGATTTTCATTTTACCATCGATTTCACCGTGTACAATTTTATACCATGTTTGCCGTCTATATAGAAAATCTTCTTTTCACATTGAACGGAAATAGATAAGACAAAAAAAAAATATTAATATTGCCATGGGAAAATTGTCATTTTCCTTAAAGGTTGACGGGGACAAAATAAAATTAAGTTAATTCATTTCGATACATACGAAAGAGTTTAGTATCTGCATATACACCCCCTCCTCCCATCCGGTACTCACAGGAATTGCTGCCATTCCCATTTTAATTAAAGAAGTTTATTCGATTGTGTTTTGGCAGCAGATGAACTTTTTTGCCAAATGAAGTAATTAAAAGAAGTACTTATGATGAAAAATGTCTTGAATTGGATAAGAAAAATGTCGTGTAAAATTGAATTGGTCTGGAACTTATAAATATATTTGGTCTACAGAAAATTACAAGAGTACTCAATCAAAGTTTCTTCTTCTAATAGAGTGAACGGAATAACTTTGATTTTAACTGTGTTAGGTACAACCAGGGAATAGTACATCAGAGAGTTGAGATCTTTGAGATCAAAGCGGGAATATCTAATTTATTGCTTTCTGGTTTTGTTTCTTATTTTCTTATCGGTGGTGGTATACATCGAATGAGTCACATTCACATCTATATAGACATAGAGAGAGGTACATAGAGAGTAAATTATTTTTGATGGTTCTAATATGTAGCAACCTAATTTTTATGATGTTATATATTCAAATTAGGAAATCTTGTATTCTAATTAAATAATTTTTCAAGAAATCATAAATTTTTTTTTTAATAATTCAGTCATACGTGTCTCAACAAATTCAATAATTTTGTTGCCAAAACGCAGAGTAGAGGTTCTGTTTCCTTTAAATGCTTTTCATAAACATAATGAAAATGACATTTTTAATACAAAATATTTACTACTCAATACTCCTGAGCGCTACTGTATTTTTATCTAAATATGTACCAATTTTACCAATATTATGCCTACAGTACCTGGCCAGTGAATTGCACGAACTCTTCATATACGAGTATGCATATTTTATATGGAGAGTGCGTGCAATTGACTGGTCAGGTACTGTATACATACATACATACATACATCAGTTTAGTGAGCATACAAAAAACAAATTCATTTAAAAATATGACAAATGTGGAAAATCATAATTTAAATTGTCCAAAAAGGTATTAAATTTGAATTTTATTTTTAATTATTTTAATAAATTTCTACATATGTATGTACGTACATATGTATATACATGCAGGGTATTTAAATAAATGTACCTTATATACATATCTGACATTATTAATTCTGAAATATGTAATTGAATGAAAAAAATAATGTAATATAGGAAAATATAAATCAAATTCATATGATATAAATAATTCCATAATTGTATGTAGATATTTAAAATTAAATTTAGTAGATACCCATTTTTTAATATACATATATACATACATACATGCATAAGTACCTACATTGGTACATAACTATATAATTAAATGACAAATCATTGTGTCAGTTGGTTCGTATATTATATTTTTATGAATTTTTGTGTTGCTTTTCATCCCTTTAAACTCGAGTAAATTTTTAAATTTTTTTTTGTTTTTGTTAATCATTATTATGGTTTTTATTTGAGTAAGTCAGTGGTGGCCCGTGAGAATTATTCCAGCATTGTGGGATTTTTTTTGACGATTTCTAACCATTTTCTTGGAGGTTTTTTATAAAGTTACACAAAAGTTAAACTTTCTTATTATTGAAGATATGGTATCAAAACTTTTTATTTTTTTATTATTTTAAATTTCCAGCATGGACTATTTTGAACAATAAAAAGGTAACCTGAAAAAAAATATTAAAATTCAACTAAATTTGTTCAGGATAACATTGTTTATGTATAGTTAAATGAACGTTGCTTCGTTTTACAATAACTCTATAGCAATTATTGAGAATCCTTAAAAATTTCTAAATATTTTCTGGAAATTCTACAATATCTAGGTACTATTTATTGTACTACTTACTATGTGTTTTTTTTTCTTTTAAACTCCATTCATCTTTAATTTAACAATTTATTGTATAATATTTATGAATAATATGACTTTAAATCCCGCTGTACCTATTAAAAATGTAAATCTTCTAAAAGAGTTATAATGAATTCCAATTATTTATTATCGTTTTGTTACACACAGGATTAATATACATACATATTATAAAATAGAGCTTATGATGAGGTATTTTATTTAATTACAGCAATTAATTCATAAGAGATTTATATCATTTGACATTATAATTGTAGGTACACATACACACATCCATATATATATATATATACATAATGTAATATGAAGATATATAACCCAGTCAGTTGTAAATATTCGTTAAGCTATCTCGTCTTCCTTTTCCATGGATAAAACTAATCATTCAAAAGCCATCTGTGCGCTCATCAGACGTAATTCGCTAGATATAAGAGCAAAATCATTATTAACAGTAAACCCAATTAGAATAGAGATTTGTATGTATATCTAATCTCTCAATGTTGTATGTATACATATACTTCTTTTTAACCATTTACTATATAATAAAGTGACAATCAATTGGTGTTCCATATAATAGGTACCTATACATTATATATATAGGTATGTACATGATAATATTGCCTTATATACACCTACCATAAAGTGTCACAAAGAAGTAATAATTCAATGCTCTTGAGCTTTAAATGGCTTACTTTAACTGAAGTACACACGCCATATTTTCCATCGGGGGGTGGTAATATGCTTTTCATAAAAAAAAAAATGAAAAGAAAAAAAAACACGCCTCAATTCAAAACTCTTATATGATGGAAAATGGCAATAACAACAATAAAAAAATAAAAAAAAAGGGCCACCCAATACAATAGGAAAAAAATCGGAAATTTTCTAAAAGTGCTGAAGCAATAAAATAATAAGGAAACGAAGCTTAAACTCCTTTTTTGGCAATATTTGCAAGCGGCATGTTGTGTGTGTGTGTGTGTGTATGTGACCTTTTTATGAATTTTGAGTGGCAATACAACTGTAAAAGAGCTTACTGGCTTGTTATCAAAGTTTCGTATAAATTGAAAGGAAAACCATCAAGTATGAAAAATAAAAATTATACGCGGTAAACAATTTATAGGTTTTTTAACAAAAAATCTTAGTTATAATCAATTAACAACACTTTTTTGTTCATATAACAAAATTTTCTTGAAATATAACAATGCACTAAAAGAAAAATATTTTAAGTACATATTAACAAAAATCCGTCAGCATAAATAAAAAAAAATTCTCTTTATATTGTGATTCAAATTCCTTTTAATATATCAAAAATTGATTGATGAATAAATGATCGATTGATAGATTTTACTATAAAATTAGATAAATACCATTTTTAAGTATGTACTTGTACTTTCATATAATCAAAAACACTTTTATTACCTTGTTACTTAGAATTCAAAAATTTTACTGAGAAAAGAAAGATTGATTAATTTTAATAAAGTACTCATTTTAAGCCCACCCCCCCTTCTTATATACATATATATGACAATATTGCTTTTTCTATAAAAAGATATATTCTATGTTGGAATATGTCGGAGAATGGTGTAATTGTCAATAATTTATTTATAAAATCTGTTATAGAATTTCATTGGAATCGGAACCCTTATAAATCAATGATTTTAATGCTTGACAGAAAATACTGTTCTTTATTTAACAATGTGTATCATTTCATTGAATCCGGTTGTTAACAAATTTAAAATATATATTTTTATTGTTATTTTTAGTTTTAACAATGTAACTTCCAATTCCAAGAACAAATTATATAGAATATAGCTATGTACTTATAATTAAAATTACATCATCTTCGAAACGCATTAAGTTATATACAATGGAGACACCAACGTTTAACTTAAATTTATCCATTTTCTAACTAACAACTATAAACAATTAACAAATCAACCAATCATAAATTGAGAAAAATAATTTTAAACTTTTACCCCAAAACTGCGAACTCAAAAAAATGCTCTAATTTGTTCCATTGACAATAATTGTTTTCTATTTTTCTAATTTATTAAAACCTTCCATAAGCCATTTTCCTTGGTTTTAATTAATTTGTCGGAAAATGAATCGTGTTTTTTTTTGCCACTTGAAGTTCAATGAAAAACTTAAACAATAAGAAAATAACTTTGTAATTAATTGAATCAGAAACGACAGGATTTTATTCTTTCAAAAGTTTGCGCGCTGGGGTCTGCTTTTTCTTATGAAGGACACAGTTTTCTAATAAGTATTAAATGATAGAAGATACAATCTATAAATATATAGCTTTAGGTTGAATGATATTCGGATAAATTGTGTCCATAGTGATATTGATCTCTATTTTTACAATGTGTTGTGCCAGACGATTTTTCTTTATCTATATTCTATGTGATAAACGATAGAATTAGTCTTAGTAAAAAATAGAAAATTACAAAAATAAATAATTACAAAGAAAACTAATTACCATTATGTAGAATATAAGTACATAACCTACATTTGTTGCAAACGCAATTAATATGAAAAATCTTTTTTGCAAACTAAAAGACATAGCCAAGTTTTTTCCATTAAATCCAAACTTGAAGTTTTTCTTTATTTTGTTTTTTTTTTTTTTTCTTTTCTTTTTTCACAAACCATAAACCACATAGATATTCATGCTTTCCAAACCACAACCCCCTCTTCGCGTTATATTGTCGTTCAATTACCGTATTGCGTGATGTGAACTAATAACGTTTCGTGTTTTGTCATTTAAAGAAAAAGAGCCCATCATCATTAGGAAAACCTTAGTGGCTTTTATTTGACGAAGCAAAAGGACTGTGAATTTCGAAGTGTTTTTCTTTTTTTTGCTAAATATATAATACGTGCACACTATGTACATACATACCATATATGTACACTTGGCTTGTGTATTGTGCCATATATTGATATATATACATATATAAATATATATATAAATATCCGACGAGACAGTAGTTCTCTAGTTATGGCTTAGCTTGGAATTGTGATTTTTCTTTTCACGAAAAACGTTCTCAATGTACATTGTACCATATTATATGGATATGGAGTTGGGAATATTAATAGTTCCGGCATTGTCGGTCGTCGTTCTGATGCCTTAATACTAACTACTCATATATATAATATGTGTATGTATATATTATATATATATATGTATGTAACTTGATATTTATATATTATATACGAGTATATATGTACAGTACATATATTGTTCAAAAACTTTGTTTAACTATATAGTTAAGTAATATTACCAAAGCCAAACAACGATTTAGGGGATGTTTTCCGTTAAAGAGTTTTGTTTAAGTTAGATGAAATTTAATCGTTACCTCATTAATAGTTAATCGCTTACATATGTATAATATTGCACTTAAGAAACTGTATGTGTACAATGTACGTACATGTGTGGTACATCATTTAAGGAAGAAAAAAAACATTTTATAACTGTACGTATACTACATACGTACGATTAGTTCATGTAGTATCTAAAATGATTAAAAATTGTTTTTCTTTCAAAATTAACTTCACACTTCACTAAATAATATCTGAACTTTGCCTACGGTTGAAGTTGAATGAAAAATAAAATATGCTCTGGACAGTTGAATTTTCTTATCATAAGGGAGAATTTTTGAGAGAGAAGAATTAATTTTTGGGAATGAAAAAAAGATAAGAAATGATTCTTTCGCATATATAGTACTAAAAGAAAATAATTTTTTATTATTTTTAGCCTGATGGCCACCTCTCTCTTCAATAAATTTTATTATTTTTCCATGCTTTGATCGAACAAATATTTATGGCAAAATTGTACAAACACAAAAGCTCAGTTTTTCACGAAAATTCGCAAATGCTCACCAAAAATGTTCGACAACATTTATTTTTTGATTTTGTTTCTTTTTTGTAGCCAAAATATTTTGTACATATGTACTTAATTATGTTCCTACCTAATTATAATTCAATAATTTTGGTTGGTCCACATATGTACACAATGTACAATACATAAAAATAAAATCATCTTTATACTAAATCTCGATTAACTAATGGATTTGTTTCTATCATGATCACATATAGTCATACCAATTAATTATTAAGGTATTGACGTAAATTATTTTGATTGCGTAAAACTTTCATTATATCAATTTGGAAAAGATACATTGCTTATTAATTTACCTCCGTTTAATATTTATTTCCCAAAAACTTTATTTGTATTTTTGCAAGAGAAGAATTTTCGTCGAGTTTTATATATGTATGTATATGGAATTTTGTTTGTACACTTTATTGGGATATAAAAGCAGATTTATGGCAAAAAAAAAATCAATTTAATTAAATGCAGGCAAATACCGTTTCGTTCTCTCTAGATTGGTTATATGTGCTTAGATGGAAGGAAAATTCTGGGAAAATTCTATAAGATATTGCTTCGTCTGTGTAGAAAGAGGATATTGTTTACTTAACATCACTGCCTAACTTTACCAGAAACATTCTACTTCAATTCTACTTCGAATTATTTGAATACATTTGCTTATTATATATGGATATGTACGAGTATGTACATATGTATGAATGTATGGGTTTATGTAGCTTTTACTCAATTTACGTATTGTATTTTTCAATGGCACACACACATCGAATCCATATGATGTTGATACATGCTTCATTGTTGATACCTGATATTGAATTAAACGTGTAAAGTTACAGTCAAATAATTAATATCCGATTGAGTATCTAATAATTGTTTTTAAGTAAACAAACATTTGTAAATTGGTTCGATGTCCATATGTTTATAGTCACTAGAGCTAGAACATTGTTGAATTAAAGCTCCTAATTTCACACATACATTCAATTTATTTGAAGCGTTTTTATTCTAAGCACTTATTGGTTGCATAACGGTAATATAGTGGTTGGAAATTATTGTGAATAATGAGATTGTTAGGTTTCAATAATATCAAACTAGTTTTTGGATAATTGTGCTTGCTGAGTCCTTACCTAGTTTTGAGTTACATATATTGATGATTTGCTCAATATTTTGTTAGAAAACCGAAAAAAATTTATAAATCAAAAAAGATTGAAAATAAAATTTTACTTAAAATACAATTATGTTTATTATAATATTTTAACAATTAAGGGAACACTACGTTACTGTGATTTGCATAGAAAAAAAATACTCATCAATCCCCCTATACTTACGATGGGTAACTAAATCAAAAATCATAACTCCACAAATAACCATTTAAAACAACTAACTGAGATTCTCATAAAATTAACCCTACATTGTTTTTAAAGCATTAAGAGAAAATCTAATTCCAGCCACATACACCAAATTTCCTGTCCAATTTGCCTTCTCTTTATTACGATATTGTGTCCTAGTGGTGTTCAGCTCTTTGGTAAAATATATTTCATGAACTTATCTCTTATGGTTTTGGTAATATAAATTAAACCCAACCCCTACAACGAAAAAAGGACATGGTTTGTTGATACAGAAAGTACACTTTAATAAGTGTGTATTGTTTTGTATATAGTACATATACATATATTAGGTATAGGAGGCGTATAGGGATACACACAATTTATATAAATTATTGAGCGAAGCAGGAAATGGTTGGGTAGATTATTGAAACATGAATAGGGAACGAGTGTTGTTTACGTGGAATCAGATTAATAAATTTATTATTACGTTTGACGCTTAATTAACATTGAAGTAGCTACCTTCAAGTATATTGAACAATAGAACAATAATGATTCCATTGATTATATCTAGAAGAATATTTAGTGTTCTGAAATTTGGTAATTCTGTTAGTGTCATATTATTTAGATTAGCCACACAAAATATTATCGATGTAATCTTACCATTAATATTCTATTAAATACTCTCCTTTAATGTTTACAAATGGAGTTCTATGTATTTAAGTACAATACCATATCTATACAAGTAGAAAAATATCACCACACAATTATTTCAGAAAATTCTCTTTTTCTAGATTGTTCTTCTCAACATTTTGATTATTACATTTTCTATGAATAGGAAATTTATTTTTCATCTTGGACATCTTAATATTCCAGTCAACAGAAAGCAAGAAGTTGTCTGGAACTATTTATTTTATAATAAAAAATTTTATATCTTAAGTTTTTGGAGAAAAAAAAGAACATCAGATGAAACCTAAAATGGCGGCTCTATAAACGTAAAAATTGAAATTCGTCAAAAAAAAAACTTACCAAGTCTATATTATGGATGCACTTAATCTATACACTTGTATTATATAATATATGTATATATAACGTTAGAATAACAGCAACATTCTGCAACTCTCTAGCGAAAAATATGAACTAATTCAAACACTCAAGCTAACCGAGAAGTTTGAATATGTGATACAAGTATAATATTAAACAAAATTTATAACTTTCAAAAGTTATTTATCTTTTATTTCCAAACGTCTTCTGCTTCATGCTGATGCCATATCATTTCCTGATGCCAAAAATGTTAATTCTTTTTTTTTTTTGTGGAATTTTCTTTGTCTAGTGTTTTTCTGACATTGCATGCATGTTTCTCAAGCTCAAAATATCTTTCGATTCAAGATGTCAACTAAAGTTTTCGTCTTTATTTCATTTTGAGAAATATATTTATTCGGTCTATTTGTCCGAAAGGTTGGCCCATCAAACCCAACCAAGTGCCTCTATACATAAATAGAAAGTTTTTATCTTTTGAAAAAGTCAACAACAACAAAAAAACACAACATTGGGAAACATTCTGGAAAATTCTGATGCAATTTATAAAATTATGTTTTCTTGCTTATTCACCGTTAAAGAGAATATATTGTTTGTTTTTATATAAAAATATAAATAAGTATGGGTTATGTACCTATATATGGATGTATGTATGTATAAATAACCAAAAGTTTCAAGAAAACTTTTAGAGCTTGCGTATGTATACATATAAACGTTTTCTGTCAATCATTCAGCAGAGGCAGACTATAGGAGAAGATAGCTACTTTATCACATACACTTTTATATATATATATATATATATATATATATATATATATATATATGTATTTTTTT
>JANSTT010022271.1:20828-42621 GCA_026745375.1 Platyura marginata | reverse complement strand
TTACCCCAGTCGGACTTGAACCCGGGACCTCCCGCTCCAAAGGCAACCACTCATTGCTCTGAGCCATTTGGTCGGTAGGAGATAGTTATTGACAATTTTTTGAAAATTGAACCTCAAAACTTTTAAGGGTTGAGTTTAAAATTAATTTTTTTTCTATTTTAAACAATTCGAGAGAAAATTTGATGGAAAAGACATAAATGAAAGAACCAAAGATGCGGTTGAAGATCAGGAAAATACACGGTAGACGGTTTTTTTTTCAAAAATTTAGTAAAAAATGTGACATTTTGAAAAAATAGGGCAAACTGATAGGAAATGAATTTTTCGCCTTGTCCCAAGTATTTTGGCAACGTACTGTACATATAAAAAAGAATTTTTATCCTCAGCAATCCCCTTTTTTTTATATTTTACATTTAATAATAAATTAAAATTAAATGTAAAATACCATTTGTTGCTGTTCACAAACCCATTTCGAAATACATTTCGCAATGTAAACATGTGTTTTCATCTATATGTATAGGAAAATGTAATAAAGTGCCCAGAGTATCATAATTTAAATTTACATTACATATACGAGTACATTTATTAGTTGAAGTAATAACACTTGTCACTTCGATAAGTGAGTTAGGAATAGTTACAAAATAAGATATAGTTATACTTAATTAATTTTATATGTAAGTATGGTTTACTTGTGTTAGTGTAGTTAGATGATGCCGAAATAAATTAAATTAAATGGCATTTAATGTTGAAAATTAAATTTTATGTGCATTTTTTGTTTTATTTTTCTTATCAAGCATTAAAAAGTTGATTTTAATAAATTTTAATTACAAACATTAATTTTGAAATCGTTTCAAATGTTTTCTGCCCTGAAAGCTAAAGTAGAAGTTCGCAATTTGCATTAAAATGAAAATTCTCTAGGGGATCCACCATTACCATCTTGGTTCCGTTGCTCGTATTTTGTTCATACATATTCATTAGCATATTTTATATGATTGACTTAAATTACATATATCGGCTCAAATACCGGCTCAAAAAAAAAAACTGTACCAAGTTTACGGTAGTTATGTCCCTTACATACTTACTTACTGGTGCCTCTACGATCCATATTGAATCTTGGCCTCCTGAATAAGATTTATCTGACAGGTTCTATCCGTGGCTATTGTCCGCCAATTTATTTTTCCTAGTTTTGTCTATGGCGTCTTTTCATCGTAATTTTGGTCTACAGTTTTTACGTTTGCCATCAGGACTATTCGAGAGAATCTTGTACACCGTTCTATCCTTATCCATTCGGATAATATGATCCGCCTTTTGTAGTTTTATTCGTTCACTTAATATCGGGTCGTTTAACTCCTTCTGACATTCATCATTGTAGCGTAATGTAAATGAGCCATCTTGTAGTCTAACCGGATGCAGGCTTCGTCTAAGGACCCTTCATTCGAAGACATCTACTATATTTTCATCACTTTTCTTTAGAGTCTATGTTTCTGCTCCATATATGGCTACTGGAACAATTATAGTCTTGTAAAACCTAACTTTGGAGTTCTTAGTTAGTAGATTTGAGCCAAAAACTCTGTATAGTGTTGCGTAAGCTAGTTAAGTCCCTACAGCCGTAAAACTCTCAAATTGTCTAACTCATCAATTTGGGAAAACACAAATTGTTCAAAATATTATAGGTACTAAACTAGAAAAGAGATTTTTGTACTTTTTGTGTTCTATTTGTATTTTGTATTGTAAAGTTTCGAAGCGCCTTATTTAATTAGTGAATATTATAGGCTCAGTTCGCTGAAAATAGGTTGATTTCAGGTATTTTTGAAATTTTACTGAAATTGGATATAATTAGAGCTAAAGTTATATTAAATTACTCGAAACTCCATGTTTCCAACTTTCCGAGTATCTTTCGAGTAAATTAATGGTTTATGTCAAAATTAGGTGCACACTGTACCACAGCCTCCCCTAAACCTTGTCTGATTTGCTCCAAAAACAATAGAGTTCTTACTCTAAGACTACAAGATAAATTGTCAAAATTTCAGCTTTTTAGCTTCAGCCGTTCAGCCGGATCTTGATTACGGAAAGACGGACAGACGAATAGTCCGACGGACATCCATATTTCAACTCAGAATTTTCACGAGAAACACATTTTTAACATTTAACATTTTTTTCTCTACAATGAATATTAAGGGGCGTAACCAACTCCGTACCAAAGTTATAATATCCATTGATTAACATTATACGGGTATAAGCACTGAAAACACCAGTAGCTTATTGTTATGCGTCTTGTACTTATTAGCTTCCTCGATGTCCGAAGATATGCGATATAGTGGTTTGTGGATGAGTGCTTTGGATTCCGTAAAGAGATCTATTTGGGATTTCTTCGGTTTATGCACAAAACCTGCATGTGTCGCTTTCTTCTTTTTGGCAACAACATTAGGTGTCCCTTCAGCCGACAATGGTCTCCCATCAATCTATACCCATAATAGCAAGCTAACTATTAGTATAGAAAATAAATTAATGGGTGGAAGGCGCAGGGAAAGGGAAGTTTATCCCATTGCTTTTTTTTTTTGGAAATTGTAATTGAGTTTAAAATTCAATATTGAATAATTGATGAAATATTTGTTTTTACTTAACTTAACTTTATTTTATCGAGTTTCCTCAAAGTTTCTACATAGATTGGAATATATTCGAATTCGAGTTTTTATTAAATGATTTTTCCTTGTTAGTTTTTTTTCTGTATTTTTATTTTCTATTCAGGACGAAATCATTGAATTTAAGTTTTTTCATAAAAAAGGAGTTTCAGTAATATATGTAAATACTACTTATGGTATCCCCATAAATGAAAATAATGCTCCCAAAAATAGATTAAATATCCATAATACCAAATGTATTGTCATGATGGTCTCTAAATTCAACACAACTGGTTGGATAGAAAAAAAAATCAATTTCCAAAAATCGTATTAGTTTTTTTTTTTTTTTTTTGCAGTTTAAATCAAATTATGGACGAAATTTATATCTTCGGGCAAGGGATTACGAAATTTCACATGTTAACACAATATGTACACACACAACTTATCTGTTCGGAGGGTTGGAATATTTTTTTTTTTTTTAATATCGTGTGAAAGAGCCACGATAAAAATGAGATTTTTATTAGATTATCAACAAAAATGGTTATTTGTGGGTTAGCATTTTCAATGAACAAACGTTTATGATGATTACTCAGATATGTACATGTACATGTACAAGTAAGTACTTATGAATTATTTGTAGTTGCAATATGTTATGTTTCAGTAGTGTGAACCAAATGCGGTACTGGTAAGAAATCGGTAACTGTTCAAACTGTTGATGTGGATAGAGGTTAGTGGTTACAGTTTTCAAACAAGGTGAAGTAAAACGATTTTGGGAATAAATAGAATTTTGAAATTAAATTATCTCAGTGTGCTATAAAATGCCACCAGTTTGGGGCCACTTAATTTCGGTACCAAAAAAGTACACCCATACCTCGATTTGTGTTTTATTTTGATTATACATTTTGTTTTCCATATGTATTTAAGGACGCACCCATTTTTCAAAATCGATTACTTTGCATTAAATGCACTCATTTCACAAATTAACGCACCCTTGTGTCATTCCCTTTGACGTTTTCCATTGCAAGGTTGGGTAAGGGTGGGGAAAAGTGAGGGAAGGATGAGGGAAGAGTGGGGGAAGAGCTGGGGAAGGGTGGGGAGAAGTAAAGAAATGTGAGAAAGGTTGGGGAAGAATTAGGAAGGTTGGGGAAAGGTGGGGATGATAGGGGAAGAGTAGAAAACGTTGGTGAAAGGTTTGAAAAATGAAGGAAATGGTAGTTTAGTGTAAAAGCCGTGTAGCTTTTACTTAGCAGTCTTTTTTCTATGTGAGCCGTTTTTGTAGGGGAATAATTGTATTTTATTCCCGAATTAACGGAGTTGTGGAGCAAATAATTTTTTGACTTCAAAGTCAAAATTTGTCATGCCAGAATTTTGAGTCGACTTAAACTCTATAATATCTATGAGATACTCGGAAAGTTGAAAATAGAAATACGACAATAATTATAGAGAATATAAAAATGAAAATTTCAGACATAGACTAAAAAGTTCCACAACCTACCGTTATGGAGCTGCAATCAATTTTATGTAATTTCTAGGATTTTTAATCATTTACTAGAAAAATGTTTGGATTATGGAAAAAATGAATATAACGAAAATGAGAGATTAAAAAAATGAAGATTTTAATTATAGACCAAAAAGTTCCACGATCTATCGTTATGGCGCTGCGATTAATTTTATGTAATTTCTAAGGTGTTTAATCATTTGTTACTCAATTTACTCAATATACAAACAAAATAGACATAATAAGGGCATATTATAATTGGTGTAGCCAATTATTCCTTCTTTATTGGTTTTTTATTATTTTTGTTAATATACAAGTGGCTCTTGTCTCACCCAAAAGACAAAAATTAAAAAAAAAATCTAACTTCTTGGAAAATTTATGTATACAATAGACGCGTAAATGTGTGCGTTGCGTCTGGGTAGCGCAAGCGGTATTAACCGCTACCATAAACAGATGATTTACTTTGCATATTGCCATAATTTCAGTATAAAATTATATTTAAAACTGTTTGAAAGCTTCCCCATGGGGAATATTATTCGATATCACAATGAAATGCACCAATTTGAATTTTATTGTCTTTATCAAAAAGGATAAACTCAATAAAACATCAATAAAAAAAAATCCATGTACCCATATCGGTCATATCGACCATATCTTGCCACACGACATTCCACTGTATAGAGCTCTTAACGCATACGTTCGATAACGATCTCTACACGCGCCCGGAAGATTATAAATTTCAAAACATTAAGCTTTGAAAAGAGATTTGTGAAAAAGAAAAAAAAAAAATAAATAAATAAAAATGTACAAGAAGGGATGATGATTGTCTAAAAATGTTTACTACACACATATCACACTTATAACCAAAATAAAAAAAAAGAACACCCTAAGAAGGAACCTTTTTTCAAAAAAAAATAAAAAAATTTCATGTTGTGCCCCCTACCCCTTTTTTTTTTTTTTTTTTTTTTTTTTTTTTTATTTTGTCAGTTCGACTAGCGAAAAGTATTGATTGATTATGCAGTAATTGCATTTGACGTTGATAGTATTTGGAGATAATTCTCGTCTCTTCTCTCTCGCCTCTACATTATAATATTTAAGCTTACAAACAAATATTGTACATATGCAATGCTTAATGGCCAAAGAATAGAAAAATAAAATCTTTTTTTTTTTTTTTTTTCGCCAACTCATGACTTATTCAAAACACATACACAACACACACACATAAGGATAAAATTCACACATCAGCTGTTTTTACTTGATTTTCGATTTTATTGATTTTATTACTCATTATTGCATTACAGAATAAACCCAATTCCCTATATATATAATATTTTCCCTTCGTTTTTGCTTTTCTTTTTCTTCTTCACCCCTCAGTCCAATGAAAACACACAAAAAAAAAACCCCTCATGCATTCTTCATCCATAATAATAATAATAATAATATTTTATGATGAAAATTTTGGGATTTTCATGAAAGATTCAGTCAGACACCATCGCTATCTCATATGTTTTGGGTAAATCTTGTCAAACAAGAGAAATTTTGAAATAAAAAATTTTTTTTTTTTTTTTTTTTTTTTTTTTTTTTTTTTTTTTTGTGCCAATAATATCACGCACATGCACCCATAGCAAATTACATTTCGAAGGGTTGGCACATAATACATAATATGATGAACCCCTATTTTTACAAAATTATTTTTGAGATTATTTTTTTTTTTCCAATTTAAATTACTGCAATTGTACACATCGCACACACATTGGACGGGACATTTTAGAGATTTTTATCTATTGCCATTTAACTATACATACAGAGTTGTTACAGCGAACTGCATTTATAAATATATTGCACCAACCAAATATTTGAAAAAGGATTTTCTTGTTTATTTATCGGTAATCATTAAAACTGAAAATAAAATATAATTAAATTGTGCCCGTTTTGCTTTTGTGCCGCCAGACTATTTGGAAGCTTACCCAAATGGTTATTGATATAAAAAAAAAAAATTTTTTTTAATGGAAATATAGAAAATTGTCATTTTAAAAATTTATTACAAAAATTTGATGTTGCATATTAATTTCCAGTGGTGATGGTAGATTTTATTTTTAAGTAATTTTTTTAGAAATATATTTGGAATTGGAAAAAAATTAATATGACAAAAATTATAGAGAATAAAAAAATTAAGATTTTATTAAGAGATCAAAAAGTACTACGATCTGTCGTTATGGCGCTGCAATCAGTTTTATATAATTTCTTCAGTTTTTAATCATTTGTATTAGGCCATGCCACACGCTGTTGTCATTCGGCGCCCAAAACAGGTTTTATAGGCAATTTTACCTTTTACCTTCCGTACGTCTTGCCTATAAAAACTGTTTTGGGCGCCCAATGACAACAGCGTGTGGCATGGCCTATTCAATTCACTCATTATTTACTTTTTGTACAGAAAAAATTGATGATGCAGTCAAACTAGTTTTTTGTGCGATCTTTTTTGTGTGATTTTTTTGTATGCGTGGAGAAATTTTTTTGCGGAAAATGAAAAATGTCTAGCACAATACATAAATGCACTTTAGACCTGTTTTTGTGGAGTCTTTTTTTGTGCGATTTTTTTTATGCGGTCTCTATCCATCGCACAAAAACAAGTTTGAGTATATTTGCTGAAAATATGAAAGGGAAATAAGGACAGTTCCAGTATTCAAGGATACCCTGTTGTCTAAAATAATAGGTGCGAAAAGAAAAGTGCTACAAAAAAACCACACTAAAACCAGAGATTTTATTTTCTATTATCAAACCTAAAGGTGGGGGCACACAGAGCGCGATCTGCCCGCCGTTATCTGTTATTTTTTGATCACGCGAAAAAGCGTTCTCTTATAATATACATACATACATACATGAAGGCATTCACACAGAGTGGCGGTCTGGCGCAGCGGTTTGAAGTGAGACCGCGCCGCTGTCAAATTTTCGCATGTATTCAAATACAAAATATTTTTTGTCGCGACGGTCTCGTGAACAAAAAAATTGTTGATAAATAACGTTAGGAAATATCGATAAATTTTTGACTATTGAATTATATGTGGTACATACTAACAACTTATGAATTTCTTCAAAATACTTCCGTGACATACGAAAATCAATAATCAAACTGATCTACATAAGATTCAAGTTCAAGACAAAGACTTGTATATAATTACTAGGGACCTATCGTCTCTTGTTCACTTCATGCACCGAACATCGTCGGTTTTTTTTTGTTTCGATTAAGAATAACACCAGCAAAGCTTCTTCATCATCCGAATCTGATTTCATTTTTTTTGTCCGTATACAATAGAATAAAATAGCAAAATAAACTATGTAGAAACTGCATAATATGGAGAGAGAATCACTGCAACCCACTTTCTGTGCGTTACGTTTCTCGAGACTGTTGACTGTTGCGGTCAGATCGCACTCTGTGTACCAGAACCTTAAGACTTTGTTTTTATTTATTTTTTCTGTACAAGAGATTTATAAATTTTGTGTAATATAAATTGAATGCAAATAAATAAAAATCCTAGCAATTACATAGCTCGTTGTTCTCCGTCATGTATTAATTACCCAAAGATAAAGAAAAGGAATGTGATGAAATACCCCTATAGGTATTAAGGAGGAAAAAGTTCGAGTTAGCTAATAAGAAATAAGAAAAAGGAACATCATTATGTTTGGTACTTAATTAAATGAATTTTGACATACATGCATACATACATACATACAGTATGTTGCCAATGAACTTGTGCCACTAGTATATTTCTGAGAAAATGCTTCTATTTTGCCATTTTTAATTGAATTTTTATGACATTTTGGAAAAACTATCAATGATATATATAGATTTGGACATTGTAAGCGTCGATGAACTGTACGGTCAGATATCTGGGCACCCATGGACTCTAGGTACTGTTTATGTAATAATTTATTATGCACTGTTAATGGCATCGCATCCACTCTGCATTGTATAGTAAAGAAAGTAACAAACAATTTTTATATGCATATTTGAAGCTATATAATCCTTCTTGCTTAACACTTCTATTTACTCAATCTTATTCATACTTAATTACTGTAACACATAACACTATTTTCCTCCATTCAAATTCTATTTTTACCATATTTTTCCCATATTATTATATAATTGTTTGTGCTCGTATTCGTACAATATTTTCCCTTGTTTTTCCATCATCAATTTTTGTTTCATACAAAATGTCAGTTGACGGTTGTTGTTGTTGTTATATGCCTGTACCTACATCATCAATTTATGTTTTGCCCATAAGATTTACCTTCTAACACACTACGTCTATGTATATAATGTACGGCTTAAATGGAACAAACAGGCCCGATGTGCGAAAAATGCTGAGAAAATGCCATATGTTGCCACTAAATAATTGAGGAAATTAGAGTTAATGATAACGTTTGAAAAACGAAATAAAAAAAAAAAAAAAAATAAAGAAAACCTATGGGGAAAAAAAGTGTTCTTGTTCTTTCCTAAAAGAGGGTTAGAATAAACAACCAAAAACCGCATCGATAATTTATGCAAATGTGTGTATGTATGTGTTTGTGGTGAATTTTGTGGCAAAAATATCTGCATTGAGATACCTTGACGACATCGATTTTATGTCATTTGCGAAAAGCGCGCGCTATTCACAACAAATTACATTCAAAGTTGAAGGATTTAGCGGTGAAGTTCTTTAACCGAAAAAGCTAAAGAAAAGGATTTAGGATTCCAGTAAAATATATTTATTGAGGTACATATGTTAGTATTAAATAAAAAGAAAAAAAAAGGATATTCAGCTAACATTTATTTAAAAAAAAAAATGGAGAATGGGATTTTGAACTTATAAACCCGAGTAGCAATTTGTAGTTAAAAACCGGTAATGCAACGGTTGTACAACTCCAATTAAAAATAGCAAAAACTAAAAAGAGTTCAAATAATGTTAATTATACTTCCCACCAACTTTCCTACAACTGTGTTTAGACAGAGTTTTTTTTAAACTTAAGTTATTCTTGCTACGTTATAAAACCTATTTCTTATAGAGTTGCAAATACCGTGTAAGAATGTAATTACAAAAGGGGTTATAGCTTATACTAAAAATACCGATGTATTAACCGCACTTAGGAAGGAACTTCAATTCAACCTTTTTACAACTTATATTTGGAGTTTTTTTTTATTGTTTAAAAAGAAGTTATTTAAACGTCCTGTTATGGTTTTTACAACATTTTTTTTTTGCAACAAAGTGTATTTATGATTGAAAAATAGTTTAAATGTACCTAACCAGTTAACATGTAAGCTTAACGATGTAAACCCTATTTACACTTAAAATCAACTCGAAAGTTTTATTGGCTTTTTATTTCATACAAATTAAATTATTCTGGTTAAAATTGTGCTGTTATTATAACGAAATTGTGCTGTTATTGTAGAGTTGCAAAAAAGTTATTAAAACGTCCTGCTACGGTTTTTACAACGTTTCATTGCAACAAAGTGTATTTATGGTTTAAAAATAGTTTAACGATGTAAACTTTATTTAAACTTAAAATTAACTCGAAATTTTTATTGGGTTGATTATATACAACGGCTTTTTAGCGTTTAGATAACAACTTCTAAAAAATCAGTTCATAGAAATTAAATTATTCTGATTGAAATTGTCCTGTTATTATAACGTTTTTAAAACGTGTTCCTAACCAATTTAAGTTTTCTTTGAAACTTCGGTGTTAAAATTGCTGCTTGGGAAGAGATCTATGCAATCTGGTTCTGCCATATAGTAGGTAATAAGAAATTTACGAAATTGGTACTGTCAATTTCGCATATAGTAAAAATAACACAAATGGTAATGTTATTCAACCACCCTATATTGATGCTGTACAATCAAAATATTTTTTTAAGCAAAATCTAAAAACCAAAAAAAAATTCTATTTCAAAAACAAGCAGCTGAACAATATAATTGAAAAAGATACAACTTTTTTTCTATTTTTTTTTTCTTTTTTTGGTCTCAGCAAATATTCCATTAAAATCACACATGAAATCATAACAATAGCCGTACGCATCAATACACGAAATTATGATCCTGAACGAGAGGACATTACATACTATATCTATATATAGCAAACATACTACAAAATACACACACACAATAGATGGGAGAGAAAAAAAAACCCCCGACATTCATTCATTCTGGCAGGACAAAAACTGAGAGGTGCCAATTTTGGACCTTCCCATTAAAACTGAATGCATTGTGTCATGATGCATTTTTATTGAAATTTTTTTTTGTTTTTTTTCGGAAAAATATAGATTTTGAGAGTCCCGGGACTACCTGGAATTATTTTATGTATCAAATAAAAAGTGCTATTCACACAAAAACAGATATTTCATTAGATATTTTTTTTCTTTTTCGATTTTTGATTATGTCCTAGGCAACAAAAGTTTTTCATTTCAAATTATATGAATTTTGGAAGTTTTATTTTCAATAAGTTGTGATTATGATAATGTAAAAAATTTAATATTTGTGTTTAGAGGGATACTTTTTTGTTGTTCCCTTCTTCTCCTTTTTTTTAATAGACAATTCATTTGTTATCTATTACGTAATTATGTGTATTATATGCCTAACTTGTCAGGAGATCAATGAATTCAGTGGCGGTTCGTGAGAATTATTGATTTCATTATCATGGGACTATTTTTTTTTATGGAAGAAAAGTGACACAATTTTGAACTTTCTTATCCGTTTAAGCGCTGAACATTTTTCTTTAATATATATGCTAAAAATGCGGAATACTAACAAACAGAAGCGTGCGCGGTCGCACTTCTCCGCATTTCTAGCACAGCACAAGAGAAGCGCGTTTGCGTTTCTCCGCACTCAAACGGTTTCATATCAAAGATATGGTTTTTGAAACTTTCTCTTTTCTTATTAAATATTTTCAATTTCCATCATTTTTTGCTAAATAACATTTTTGGTAAAAGTTAACCCTTTAAGGTCCATTAATTTTAAACAAAAATGGATTAATCAAAAAAATTAAAATTCAATTAAATTTGTTTAGGGAGACATTCTTTATCATTTTAGTTGTATTTTTAAAAGTTAACCCTTTTTAACTCACCGTTTGAACTTTAAAGGGTTAACGTTTTCTAAAAGTAAAAAATTTACAATTTATTTGGCAAAAAATGTTGAATCCATCAAAATGACCTACTTAGTTAGTTAGTGTAGAAGGAGGGCGGGCATAAAATCGCAAATCGCCGGAAAATTCCTAGGTCTCAGATAGGCCCATTAGATATCCCTCGAATTGACTTGCCTCTTGGCTACCATTCCAGATTCCAGGAGATCTTTGAACTAAGTTTTTTTTTATAAAAATAGTCGGTCCACCAAGGCGTCACCAAGGAGTGTCATGAATTTCTCTCATAATCGCTCTTAGTCTCTTTGCCAAAATTACTCGACAATCGCAAATTAAGTGTTTACAGTAATTTGGGACAGCTCTATGCAGCATCTACAGATTAGTTCTGCTACCGCACCCATTCTGGGTATTTTTGCACTTTAAACTGCTTCTCATGGCCTGAAAGGGACTCTATAGTTCCTTTTATAAATAAAGATGTTCTCCGAAAAGCGATTATTTGTATTGCCTTAAAAAAAATCCAGAGTTACGCAGGTAGTTACGACCTACGTAGAATTAAGTTGGAATACTCTCATGTAGTCCAATAACACTTCTAGAAGAATAGAGCGCCTTTAAGCATTGATTCTTCGTTTTTTTTATGTTTTCTTTATATAAGATCAGTTTTCTCTTCAAATGTTCTATTTCATTTTTTATTGTTCTGTTACCAAGTTACACACTACTAAAACTATTATATTTTTATTTATCCTTCAATGCTGAATTTGTAATCATTACTACGTACTTAGTTATAGAATATATACTTATGATGTACGTATTAACTAAGCTTAAATAACCTCAATTCCACTTTAATTAACCCATACATATACAAATATATTCGGTAATTAAATAGATCACATAGATCTCTCTCTCTCTTTCTACATATATGTATGTAATCCTGTATTATATTATATTGAAACTAGAAATATGCAAAAGAATAAAAAAATTTACCACATCACAAAATAATATTTTTGGGGAAGAATATTTTATAGTAAACATGACAACATCACTTTAAAAGGGGTGAATTAATTGCTTCATTAATTCTGTGATGTATGTTTATCAACGTTTTAGTTTATTTTGAAAATGAAACGCCACGGGGAAAAATTCCTTTTGATATTAATATACAGACATTGGATGGATGGATGGATGGATGGATGGATGTGTTGTTTGCACTCTGACTTAGAGTTAATAATGATTGACAGTATCGTGGGCAAAAAAAAAAAACAAAAATGATTTTCGGAAATGTGTTTATCAATTTTTGATTTAAATATTTTTGAAGTTTCAATCATTCACTCTAACTATATGATGTACATATGTGCATTTAGAGTATATTGAAGGCTTTAGATTTTTTACCTATAGATAAATTTATTTGGAATTAAAATGTAGAGTACATGAAACATGGAACTGCTAGAATTTCTGTCTGCACTTAATTAGTTTTTTGTTGAATTTGTAATTGTTCTGTTCTGCTACACAGCCATCGTTGCTTGTTCTTCTTTTTTTTAGGACTAATGTTCTGTTATTTTTATGCCTATGACGCATTTGGGGTGCTTGGGCATGACGGCATAGAAGGTAACGAGAGGGCGGACGAGCTGGTTAGAAAGGGGGCATACACCCGTTTCATTAGACCGGAGCCTTTCTGTGGAATCGAATACAATCCGAGGAGAAATGAAAATGGAAGAGGAAGAGAGAGGAGCCAATTAACGGAGCGAACTTCCTAAGCTAAGGCCATCCAAAATACTACACGGGAATTACAACCGAAAGAGCTGGTAAAACTGATGGGACTTCTGACAACCCATTACAAGCTGAATGGACACCTGAGGAAGATAGGTCTGTAAGAAAACGGCATTTGTAGGTTCTGTGAAGAATGCGGAACATTCGATTCATAAATGCACGACTTAGGCCGCTCAAAATTGGTCTATATTCTAGAAGTTAATAACAGACAATAATAGACTCCCGTATAACGCGAAATCCTACAATGCGCTAACAATATTGGGACGACTTTTTCATATAACGCTATTTAGGCACAACGCGCAATATTAAAAAATGGGGGAATTCCTAGTTTATTTTGGTCGGGCATAGCTCTCTATAACATAACACGATTTCTCTACAACGCGTTATATGGAAGTCTACTGTATTATTAAATTGACCACTTACACAAATATTTTTTTTGGTTAGTAACTTTCATCCAAAAAAAAGGCTGCTAAGTGGAGCCATATAAAATTGAAATAAAAAATGGACATTTTTTAATAATTTTGTACGGTCCTGTTAGGGGTAACGAGAGGTTAGCAACAAAAAATATAAAATCTTTTTTGGACTTCAAATTTTTTTTTCATATTCATATAGAAATGTGAGAAAATGGGCCTTTTTTAGTAATTCTGTGCGGGGCGCCCTTATAGAACCGGAGAATAAAAAATAATGTCGAAATTTTGTTTATTTAGGAGAAAACAACAAAAAAAAACCCCGTTTTTTACCAAAAATTTGTATGGGACGAAGGGGTCAATTTTCAATACCAAACAGCTTGTGGACTGAAAAACTTACTATCGAAATTTCATGTCAACGCTTTCTCGAGTTATCGAAACAATCGTTTAGATACTCACTACCAAATTTTGCAGTGCATTTTTTCAATTGAAAATGTCCAAAATAAGGAAAATTTGTCCGTGTAAAACAGAGTTTCGACTTCATTTATTTATTTATTTTTAAAAATGACAAATTAATTGTAATAATTTCAGGTTTTTATGCATAAATTCCATGCTGTAAGTGAAGAACATAAGTGGACAAAATAATTATAGCTTTACTGTAGTATAATCATTTAAAGCAGATTAAAAAAAAAAAAAAAAAATCTATTTCTATATACAGTGGCGAACATAAGTCTCCGTACACCTAAAATATTGGCTTTTTTTTTAACAAAGTGTATGTAGTTTTATGTTCGTAATATATATAAATATCAGATCAATATTTTGGGTGTACGTAGTCTTATGTTCGCCACTGTAGATATGGATATAGAATTATAGAGGTATGATGAGGAGAAGAATGAACAAACAGAACAAAAATATACTCAAAATCAAATATAATAAATATGAATACGGTTTGTTGTAGCCCAAATCCCCTGTTCACAGCATGTGAATTTGTAATATTTCGAATGAAATCATATAAGCTACTTATGGACATATCAATAAACATTAATACCAACAATGAGGAGGAGAGAGAGAGAGTCCAAATTCAAATCCAAATGCAAAATGTTAATGAAACATATTAATCCCTTTTTTTTGCATTGATTTATCTCCATTTTTTTTTTAAATACAATAAATATAAACGAACTGAATGCATGACAGAAATATTTACTACTTCAAAAACCTATACTGAATTAAGGATTAAAAATATTCTTCGATTTTTCTTTGTCATATATCCCAAAAGTATTTCAGAATTTATTAATTTCGGGGCTAACCTAAAGTTACTACTGTTTTACCATAATTAATGAAGGAATTTTTCTATTTAATAGGCAACGTCCTTTATTTGACATCATTTAGGATAAAAATTCTTTATCAATATCTTAAATGTCCTTTTAGAAAAAAAAAAAAAAACGGCACATAAAATTAATCGAAATGGTAATAGAAAACAAAAACAACTTTTCGAACTTCAACAAAAAAAAAAAAAAAAGATTTCATTCAGTATAGAGTAGGTATTAGGTACAGCTTCATTCATGTTCTGCCGCTTTTTTTTTGTACACGTAAGGAGGGTAATAATTTTATACTTAACTACCTGTTTTTTTGTTTTTTTTTTTTTTTAAATAGACAGCCATGGAATTTAAGATCTACATATGGTTTAGTATTTAAGATTTATTTCTTAATAAAATAATTTTTTTTTCTATAAATTTTAAATTATTATACTGCAGCGGTATTGTGATTGCAAAGTGAAAAACTTCTCTGCGTAAGAAAACTGAATAAATGAATTTTCTCATTTTTTGGTATTGTGATTGCCAAACTCCCGTTTATTTGAACGTGGAATTGTTCACTTTAAATGTCAAAATTTCCACCACCTACATATTTTTAAGATGTACATTAAAAGTGAATATTTTCACGTGTGTGTTTGCGAAAACGGCAATTTTCATTATTTGCTAAATCATTTCTAATTTTCTTTCAATTATGTTTTGCATTTGCGGTGTCAATATAGAGAATATACGACAATTTTATCTTTAGTGGGACAAAGTGAGGTTAAATTAAGGATATACCGGCACATTGTTATATTGTATCGACTTTTCTGCAATAATAGTGTCAGTGAGACTTGGCGTCAAATTTTATGTAAAAACGATACAGTCCTATAAATTGCTGCTTCGGTATATCGAAGGGGGGTCCTTTGTCTCTAAGATGTCTGCGACTGATACTTAAATAATTCTTTTCTTCGTTTTCGTCCTCCAATGTGAACAAAAGCGAGAATAAATTAGCTTGGAGTAGATTGTACATTGTAGATTTCTGATCGCTGATCGCTTTTTTATGGCCACATTTTTATTCGATAAGTCCAATTTCTCTATTTATGATTTTATTAAATACAAAAAGCAATGGAATACAATAAAATATGATAGAAGCCCTGTGTACACGTGAGATATTTGCAAACAGCATCCACAAAAACAAATATTATTTGGTTGTGTGAAAATCTTTTATTTGCTTTTCGTTTTGTTGCTTTTTCCCTACATAAGGCAATTTTAGTACATAAATAAAAAAAATTTGATAGTACATAAATCATTTTTCTCTTTATTAACGTTCAACTCGATCTCATCTGGAATAATAGCAGTCCAATAGCATTCACATAGTGCATGAAAGATGAATTCTAAGAACAAATCAAAATATTTCAACAAGAATATTGTAAACGTTGATAAAATAGATCGAGGATCATGGATATTTCGCGCGATAGTTAAATTAAAGTTACGAAGATAAATGCTGGCATTTGTGCAAACTGGTGCAAACTGATGCAAACTGGTTTTTCCGGAGCCACGATTTTCAGAATTCGGATGTTCGCAGTAATACTATCTAATTACTTTTCGCCGTTGGAGGGATTGGAGGGAGGATCAATAATTAATAAAAATATCTCATCAATTTTCATCTGGTTATGATGAAGTGAACACAAAAGCATCTGGACCGATCAATAGGTTTATAGAGAAATATTGATCAAGAAATATTGATCAAACTTTGACGACATTTTCTATTTACATACATTCGCAATACTATCTCCTAACTATGTAACTTGTTGTTATTTGGTTGTTTATCGTAGGGGTTCTTAAAGTTAGGGGCGCGAGAATTTCACTGGGGGGCACGGTATAAAATAAATTTTATGAAAGTATGGGTAAAAATAATACATAATTTAAAAATAATATGATCACAAGGGTTTTTTTCATCTATCTATGTATATAATTTTCGAATTTTGTTATTCACAGTTGGCAGCACTGTGGTATGACAATTATAGTATATTTACGTGGTTGATCGTAAAAATATTTACATGAGCACATTTCTTTAGGGGGGGCGATAATTAAATAATTTTTTTAGGAGGGCGTTTATAAAAAAAACTTTAAAAACCCCTATGGTTTTATAGAATTTCACCCCAAATATACAAAGGAGATGATTACAGTGTTTGATCGATGGCAACACAAATTCTTATCTAAATCTATAGAAGAAGAATCAATGACCTGTTACAAAACGATATCTCTGTCTATATGCAAAAATATTTATTTGGAAAATATCCAATAAAAATTGACACAATCGCAATAAAAAAAAGAAAAAGAAGAAAAATCGAAATCCATGGTAATCCATTCAAAATTCCTTCAGCAACTTTGGTATAATTTACTATATATATAGTATCACATCTCGAAGCAAGCAAAAAAAAAAAAGAAAAAAAAATCATAAAGCGAAGTTATTTGACATTTTTGTATTGTTAATTCACAGTTAAAGATCATTTATCAGATGTCACAATGGGGGAATAGTTACATAGGGCAAATACAATGACCAAAAATCTTGAAAACATTTGGTTTGAGGTAGAAAAATATATTTCATAGGTAAGTGCCTAACTTTGACTAGGCTATTCAAAAGTAAGAACTTTTATCGTTCCCCATTCATTCTATCGTTGTGTGTGTGTGTGCAAAGGTATATCGGACTCGTAAGGTTTAATATTTTCAGGAAAGAGACTTTTTTTTTGGCATAATGTATTTTGGGTATTATAGAATTTATTTATTACCCAACTTATGTGTCACAGATTTTTTTGGTGTTTTTCAATGTATTTTAAATCGATTACGAACAACAATGAGCAAATGTTACAATAGAGGAAACATTTTTGAAGTGTCTCATACATACATATGTACATAAGATGGGTATCCCACTTTTTTTAAATAAATGATCTATTTTTCTATTCATCTATAAAACGTTTAAGGAATAAATATGCTTTTGATAATTATGCCAATAACATAAATTCAGTTTTTAAATTAATTATTATTTTCGATGCATTCCATCAATCACTGAATTAAAAATCAATGAATTTTAGATGAAACCCCCACAACAATGGGATAACAATAGTTCATTAATTTCTAATCTCCCGCATTTTCTATAGATTTATTAATTCCATACACCGAGAATTGTTATTTTTTTTTTTTTTTTTTGTTTTGTTTGTGCTTTTATAATATTTTGTGTATAAAAAGGGGATGATTTCTCGATATGATTATTTCTGGGAAATCTAATAAGAAAAAATAAAATCATAAGAAATTCAATTTTTTTACTATAAATACTTAGGGCACTTAGGGAATAATTTCGATCTAATTAAAAGAAAAAAATTTATAAATTTCCACTATACAAACTCTTTGTTTGGTGAGAAGAATTTATTTGAATGTAAATGAAATCATTAGCCTACACGCAGAAAAATATTTATACTTCTGGTAAGAATTTGTTTTCTTTCTTGAAAATAATTCCCAAAATATACGAAATAATGAAAAAATGAATAAGGATATTTTTAATTGGGATAATTTTCTCTTATAAATTGTTTAAGCAAAAAAATTAGGTTTATTATGGAAAATGTTGAGAAATAAAACTTTTCTTTAAGATTTCGTAAGTTTTTCGCCATTTTTATAGTTTTTCGTTATTTTTTTCAAACAGTATGCCCTTTTCATAGAATTATTAAACCGAATGCAAGAAAGGGGACATTCATCTTTAAATTAAACCTAAAAATTTGGATTTCCCAGCTGTTTTATGGAAGTTACAAGCAAAAACGTTTCTAAAATATAAAATCATTCCACCTTTCCAACGTTTAATTTTAGACCAGCCCCTCCAGTATAAATTTTTGGTCAAATTGATCGCAGGAACACGTCCTGAACGGATTTTCCTCATACGGAATGATGCCCTGTATATATTCAAGCATCTTCTATTTTTCTTTCAATTTTATAATACGATCCATATCGAGTTAAAAACTTTTGTCTGTTAGAGCATTTATGTCCTAAAGTCTTTGCTAGTCCAAATTGTAATATGTATTACAATTTTCTCTTCAACCCTCGAATATACAAAATATCCATCCGTAATCAAGAAATTCACCAGGAACCTTGCATATATCGATGGTTATTTGTCAATAGGCCCTAACATCAATTGTTTGAAATCTGGTGATTTGGGATATTTTACACTATCTGGCAACACTATTTTACTAAATTTCACGAAAAAATATAGTTTTTCCCGTTTTTTAAACGGAACCTATCATATCTCTTCGTTGAAATGCTGTGTCTGTCCTGAAAAATTTGAAAAATGAGGATTAGGGCCTTTTGACAAATAACCATCGATATGTGCGTTGATTACTATTGTAGATATGCAAAATCGCTAGTTCCCGATATTCCTCTAGTAGCGAATTTATTAATGGGGATTATATTCTCTAGCACCACAGTTAATTTACATCATTTTTAGGCCGGTATAAACCCAATCTTGACAAACTTTTCTGTAAATAAGGCATATAATTGAATTTACCCAACTTTTGTGCAAATTGTGCAAATAGCTAAAAATATTTTAAATCCACTTTAGGTACTCACACCATCTTCAAACGTACATATCCGATGACAATCCATTATTATAAGTGAACACTTTTTCCATTTCCTTCATCCAAAAGGAAAATCCTTTAAATTCGTGCATGCACCATAATCCACGATTAGGAAGTCTGTATTATTATGCCAACTGAGCTTCAACAATAGCGCCAATTAATGTCAACTACAAAAGGGTGCATCGAATTTCCTTTCTATTTAATTTTTATTATTTTTTTTTTTTCGGTTTTTGACTATTATCTGCAATCGAAAGTTATAAATTATGTCATTTGGTCACGGTCATTACCGACACGTTTCTATTGTTTCCACATACATGTATAGTCGTTGCGATACCAAAACTACCCATATACAAAAACTTATCGTGAAGGGGTACATAAAGAGATACACTATACAAACCACCACCACCCTCTGAGATTTTAAAGTGATTGCTCGCTCGTATATGTATGTATGTATGTCATACAGTGAATATATCTGAATATAATCTCTAGAGACTGATAGAGTCCTAAGGTTAGTTTTTGTCTTCTATAATTTAAATATTTTACCGCACCATAATAATTATAGTTCTCTATGGATGGAAGATATATGATACTAAACTTCAATATATATACATTTGTTCCAGATTAGGTTACAATCAGGGAGACAATGTACAATACGTGGAATACATGTAGTTTTAAAAATTGGTTGGCCAATAATACAAAATATATGCATCTCTATCACACACTTCAAAAGTACAAAAAAGTACTAAATAATAACCGCATTCGTAACAGTCTTTGATTAAGATATCTGAAATGGTGCATAATTATGGACGTTATTACCGGCCGTCCACTGCGTGCGTTTTCGTACGAATTGAGTTCGTACAATTCGCTGGTATCCGTCCACTAAATGCGTTTTCATGCGAATTATTATTATTCGAATTGGATTAAATTAATACAATTCCCAGTAAGCATTTTGAGAAATATTTCTCAGGAAATTTCTCACATCGAAAGTACTTACGCAAATGTAGTTAGAAATATATTAAGCGGCCCATCCACGAACGAGCAAATTCGACGATCATCATGCTGCGCAAGCAAATTAGACCGTGGATGGTGTTGCTTCTTGCTCGCGCGAGAACGACCAAAACTGAAATAAAAAAAATGTTTGGAAGCCAATTTCACGCATTTTTTTGTAAAAAATTTCGGTGACAACTGCGATGTTACCGAAACGAAAGCAGAATGCCAACTAATGCTCGGCAAGGATGGTAAATTGTTTAATCTGCTCCTAGAAACTTTAAGAAAATACCATCAAGCCTGACCCACACTGAGGCGGTGTCAGTGGCGGTCACGATGGCGAGAACGGTTGCGGTAATATACGCACACTAAAAGCGGTGGAGGTCTAGTAGACATTGTTTCCATAGAAATGAAGAATAAATACTTTTTTATTAGTAAAATTATTTTTTAATTTTTCTGACATTGCGGTTTCCATGGAAATCAATAATAAATTCAAGCGCGATACGCGATAAAATAAAACATTCAGCGTTCACAAAATACCACCCTAGTGTGCGGTGCCAAATACATTTTACTGTGTTTTATTGTACCGCCACCGTCTCACTGTGCGTCAGGCTTTACACGTCCATATTACATAAATTATCTGCATATACACAACATAAGAAACATATGGACACAAATGTCGGAAATATTTTTTAAAAAAAAAGAAATTTTTCTTCAATGGTTCACTTCACACTCGATCAAATTTGCATTAATTTCGTTGCGATTTCAACAGCAGTCAAGTGTAATAAGAAGCAGTAAGTGTGGACAAAATTTATAGTGGAAAGAAAATTCGCAATTTTTCGCCACTACAAAATTTGTCCCCCAAATTTATTCCAACATTGAACACTAAACACTGCTATTTATTAATGTTAAAGAATTTAACTGAATTGAGTGAAAAATCAAAGACGACATGTAAAACGGAAGCATAGTTCAGCCACTTTTTTTAATATTATTTTTATCAATTTACAACATTTTTCTGACTTTGTAGCCTGCCATTTTCCTATTCTACAAAGAAGCTCAAAGTATATATGAAAAATCAACTTTAACAAAGTTTTAGCAGCTGATGGGAGTCATAAAAAGCAATTGTCACGTTCAAATTTCCATCTATTTCAAGGAACATTTAATAAGTTTTAGTGTTTCTGCTTCTCTAAATAAATGGAAGCAATGAAAGCGATCGATAATAATTATATGCAAAAAATAATACTTTCCGAGGATGCCCTAATCTATTTCTAATCAGAAGTATTTGACGTTTATATACTCAGGGATGGGAAAAACTCAAAAAAATAACTAAAACTCCATAAAGTACGAAAATATGTAAAATTGGCCTATAGTTTTGTAGTCTATGTAGTTTTTACGTAGTCTATGTAGTTTGTTTAGTTTTTACATAGTCTATGTAGTTTTTACGTAGTCTATGTAGTTTTTACGTAGTTTATTTAGTTTTTATGTAGTTTATGTAGTTTTT
>JANSTT010022271.1:0-20728 GCA_026745375.1 Platyura marginata | reverse complement strand
TAGTCTATGTAGTTTTTACGTAGTCTATGTAGTTTTTACGTAGTTTATTTAGTTTTTATGTAGTTTATGTAGTTTTTACGTAGTCCATGTAGTTTTTATGTAGTATATGTAGTTTTTACGTAGTCTATGTAGTTTTTACGTAGTCCATGTAGTTTTTATGTAGTATATATAGTTTTTACGTAGTCTATGTAGTTTTTACGTAGTTTATTTAGTTTTTATATAGTCTATGTAGTTTTTACGTAGTCTATGTAGTTTTTAGGTAGTCTTTGTAGTTTTCTTGTCATATGTTTAAGAAATGTCAAAGTTGTAAGAGTGTTGTTCACAGTAATTGAGTTAATTCAATAATTTGAATTAAATACACCACGTAAACTACTAAAATTACCTCTACTATTTTGTTTAAAATACCAAATTTAAATCATGAAAAATAAATACATCCAGTCACGTGTAGTTTTCACGTAGTTTATTTTGTAGTTTTCTGTTTATATATGCAGTCTACTCTACAGGAATAAACTACGCTTTTCCTACATGGTGGTTTTTGGTAAAATAAACTACATTCCCATTTGCCTGGTTTAACTAATGGAAACAATATACAACAATGTACCGCCATACCTTAGAAGGTTCAAGAATAATAAAAGATGTGAGAATCGAACTTCTTTATTTGGTCCATAGGTAAAACTTCTTTTTTTTTTCTCCCTCCCATTAAAATGCTTCATATTCCTATGAGATTAAATTTAATTGGAAGTACATAGTAACTAAATTGTATTTGATGTAATCCATAATTAATTGGAAATTTATCTCAAATTTACCTACTTTATGCATACCCATTACCAATACCTATATAAATAATATGCCTCTATATATGTACTGTGTACATTCAAAGCTTTGACGCAGTTAGTAACCTGTATAAATATTTTTTATCCATTTTTAATACCATTCAGAAAAAAAAAATAATAAAAAAAAAACAAAATTTTACATTTTTATTCTCCAAATAAAAATATTTAGTAATCTCTCCAAAGAGGATTTATTCATGAAAAATAAGAAATTTCTCGATAATGGAAAAGATTTATATTATGTGTTGTTATCAAAAGCTCATCATAATTACGTCATACAATAATAAAAAGTTAGACAACAAAAATAATATGGTTGGCTGATAATACAAAAAAAAAAAAAAGAAAAAAAAAGTTCCATAAAGCTTTAAATGGAAAGGCAACTTAAGTATTAAAAGATTTAATTTTTCCGGGCGAATTTTATTTTAAAATAATTTTCCTGCAGTTTATTATAAAAACACAGCTAGGTAAAGGCATTTAATGTGCTCGTATAAATTGATGCGACAATGGAAATGTTTTGGAATGTGTGGAATTTATATGAAATATCAAAATTTTATTAAAAATGTCCCAATAGGATGTTATTTGATTTTTTTATTGTCAATTAATTAATAATTTCATTTTAAATTGTGGGTAGGATGTTATAGGCTCGTGAGGATTACTGATCCCCATCATCGACCAGCTATTTTTTTAAAAAAATGGTGATTTTGACCTTTCAAAATTTCAACTTTCTTAATATTAAAAATATGATTTTGAAACTTTGTATTTTTATTTATTTTTGAATTTACAGTATTTTTTGCCAAATAAATTTTTTGGAAAAAGTTAACCCCTTAAGGTCTAAACATTTTAAACATGAAAGGGTTAACCAAAAGTTTTCAAAAAATTACTCACCTTTCTCAGAATTAAACTGTCAATGATTGTGTAAATTTTTCATTTTTAGAAAACGTTAACCCTTTAAGGTCCAAACGGTGTCTTTTAAAAGTTATTTTTTAAAAATATAGTACAGCACTAAAAACATATAGAATATCTCCCTGAACAAATTTGCTTGAATTTTATTTTTTTTTGGTTAACCCTTTTATGTTCAAAATGTATGAACGTTAAAGGGTTATCTTTTTTCCAAAAATTGTGTGTAGCAAAAATTGCTGGAAATTTAAAATAATTCAAAAATACAAAGTTTCAAAATCATATCTTTAATGTTAAGAAAGTTCAAAATTATGTCACTTTTAAAAAAAAACACCAAAAAACGCCCAAAATAGTCGTCAATAGTCATGTAAATGTTTCTCTCATACTTACGCAATAAATGATTTATATTTAATATTTCGAACCCAAATGGTGATTTGCAAAGAGGCCATTGACAACAGACGTAAATCAAGAAAATATTCAATTAAAAGATTGAGAGCGTAATTTTCAAAGAGAAAATTAGAAAAAAGTTCCATTTGATGTCCTATAGAATTGAATTCAGTGCTTTAAAGTTAGACACGTTTGCTCTCTACTTTAGCTTTCGAATATTATTCAAAAAAAAAACTACTTTCAGACATTATCGACATAAAATCTCCGCTCAAGATTCAACTGCCAATAATCACATCACATGTGATAAATAAAATATTTGATTGCCAACCAAAATAATTTTATGTGACAGAATGATGTCCCCGCGGCTCTATATACTGTCGTAAATATTGTTAAATGCAAATTTTAGTATTGCAAGCGGGGAAGGGGGGAAGTTGTACGAAAAAAAACCCCTTTTGTACATCCTTTTTATTTAATTTTATATATAAATAAATTTATGGTGAGAATTTATTGCATTACACCAACATTATATGAACGGCACCAACAGCATCTGTGACATGTTAAATATTTTCATATTGGGGATATTTATATTCGCATCGCTTATCATTTTAAAATTTAATTTAATTTGATAGCTGGCGAATACACCGACTGATTAATAGTTAAAATAATATTGTCCCTAAATGCTCATATTGTTGTGTTATTTCAATGTAATTAACGACATAAGGGATGTTTTTATATTTATGTATGTATATGCGTACATATATGTATGTATGTATCTCGTTGTGATGATGTAGTTGATTGTCACTATTATTATTATATGATGTGTCAATGTAATTCAAGTGTCTTAAATGTAGGAATTTTTTTTTTGTCTATCCTGTAAGCCTTTACGGTACAGCATTAATTTTCACACATAAACATAAATTTTAGTGGCATAAAGGTTGTTTTGGCTCCGTTACTGTTCTATTCCCAAAAGTTAAACAATATACTTAAGGCACTATAAAACATGTCACATAATGAGCTTGCTCGACAATTATTATTCGTTATTCGTTGATTAATCTTTTAAAAACTACTAGTGTAACAACAACAACAACAACAGTTGCTTATATTGCACGTAATTAATTAACTCATTTATGGATTACGGTTATTAAGTAAAACATTTAAGGAAGAAATATTTGGCTACGTCAATTATACAATGCCCGTATGAGTACTTTTATTTATTATAATACGACTTTGTTCATTTCTATTTTGTCAGTACCTACAACAAATATGTATTGAGTAAATTGAATACAAATGATTATCTAAGAAATGATATAAAATTGATTGCAGCGCCATAACGGTAGATTTTAGAACTTTTTCGTCTATCAATGAAATCTTCAATGTTTTATTCTCTATCATTTTTATCATATTCATTTTTTCCGTAATCCCAATATTTTTCGAGTAAATGATTAAAAACCCTAGAAATGACATAAAATTGATTGCAGCGCCATAACAACAGGTCTGGAATTTTTCGGAACTTTTTAAATTTTTTTTTAATTCCCTATAATTGTTGTCATATTGATTTCCGATTAGACGAGTATTTCGAGTAAATATCAAAATTAGGTACACATAGTACTATACCTCCATCTCCCCTACACCTTTTTCGTTCATAATCTTAATTACGAGCGGACATGCATATTTTGACTTAAAATTTCATGAGAAAGACGATGGTGTTCAACATTTTTTTGTTGTTGTCTACAATGAATATTAAAGGGACGTTACAAACTCCGCTGTAAAGTTATGATACCCTTTAATGCTATACTCATACACAGATATAATCATGACTACTTACCATGCATACAAAAAACGACTGAAGATTTTACTAATTTTTAATGGAATTAACTTCACAATTCTTATAATTAATTTCTTATTTGGTGGTAGAATCAAATGTCAAATAGCAATAAAGTCATTTTCAACTAATACAAAGATATTTTTTACAATACAGCAAATGACACACTCTACTCGGGTTCCAATATTATGAATCACCAAAAATAAACGATAATTGATGTAATTTGTATATGAAATAAAATGACAAGAAGCTATTTTTAAGATTTTTAAACTTTTTCACATTAATATTAGTAGTAGTCTGTGATAAATAACTTAATCTCACTTAATCTTTTTTTCTTCTATTAATTAATAATGGAAATGTGATCAGAAAAAAAATCTCTGTAATGAAAATTATTTATTTTGTCTTTAAAATATGACCCAAACAATAGAACGACAATTCCTCGAAAACGACAATTCCCCGAAAAACAATTCACCGAAAACGACAATTCCTTGAAAAACAATTCCCCGAAAACGACAATTTCCCGAAAGCACAATTCCCCGAAAGCATAGTTCCCCGAAAACATATTTCCCATTTAGTACAATTCCCTGAAAACGTGTCCTCGGCGATTTTTAACCTAATCCAAGTCGGCGATCGTTTTCGAAAAAATGTATTTTCGAAAAATTGTGTTTTTGGGGAATTGTCGTGGAATCGACACAAACAAATGCATTGGCAACCGATTACATAATTTGGCAAGATTTATTTCATAAAACATGACTTAAACACATATGAATGTTTGATTGACGTATATTATTTCAAAAAATATACCCCATAACTATACGCAATAATAGGTAGTACCATATTAAATATGTAATAGCGAGTGGATAGATTTTTTAGTACTCCTATTACCTATTACCTATTACCAACGAAGACAAAGGAGTAATTTGATTTGATAATCATTTTCTAGTGAACCTCATTACTTCTGGTCATTACTTATATGTCTTCTAGTATGCAACATTTTATAAAATTGTAATAAGATGACCCATTAGCAAAATTATATATGTAAGTAGAGTAAATCTTAATATTCTGATAATAGACAGTGCAGTGTCTGCTAATACAAAGAAATTGATAAAATTCTCCACCGCCATATTATTTCAATAAAACCTTATCGATTGCCTTAATTAAACAAATAATTTATTAGTTTTGTTCTTTCACATTTTATTAAATCACTTTATGATTTTTTTTTTCTTCTTCTCTCCATCTTATGAGCAGACCAATTACGAACAACTAAGTTCAAATGTCGGAATAAAAACGGATAAGACAAACTGTAATTCTTCGAAAGTGGTTCGTATTACGTATACATAGAGATAGAAAAAGTTTTTTTTCGACTTTTTCTTCTACTTTTCTGCTAAGATGGAAAATATTTCTTTTGTATTAATTTTTTCCAGAAACCAATTAAAGGTATGACAGATTTATATACGTGGCTTTGTATATACTTTTGTATATATGTATAGATAATATAAAGAAATTAAATTTGTATAAATCATATTAGAACAATATTTCGCTACGGTAGAAAAAGTGTAGAAACAAAATATTTGCAGAACTTTGTTTTATAATTAATGTTTGTAAGTTTCTAATCTATTTTTAATCCTAAGTAAGTACAGTTAGAGGTAGTAGAAATACAAATTTAATCAATTTTTTTTTTTGCAAGGAACTTTTAATTAAAGTTCAAAATGCCTCGCACATCAAATACTCGATAAAAACTGCATACAATTTATGTTTCCAAAGAAAAAAAACCATTTATAGTACTTTCACGCACCTCATCGTTTTCTTCTTCTTCTTCCTTTTGTTAGCAGCCAACCTGAATCGTATAAGATTTACATCCCTCCTAAATGGTTTTTTTTCTTTCTTCAAATGACTTTTACACCAAACAATTTATTAGCCCATATCTTAAATTAAATCAAATTGAGTGTAGCTTTTAAGTGAAAGTTCTTTATTCTTTTTTTTTTTTTTTGTATAAATGGTAAGAATATAAAAAAAACTGTAATTTTAAACTGCAAATAAAGCGTCTGACTATCGCATAAAGTGATCAGCGAACAAAAATTTATGCGACTGGTTTGAATGTTTTTTCATTTAAGAACATTTTTTTGTCTATAAGTAAAGAAAATGAAGAAGATTTACAAGGAAAATGGTGTACCGACGTTTATTGAATATAATAACTTTTCAATTGAATTAATTAATTCTTTTTTTCGAAATTGTTTTTTATATAGAATTTTTAGATTTTATATTTTTTCACCTGTTCGGTGACATCATAAAATAATTTTAAAAAATTCCTCAGTATATTTGACCTATTGTGGACCTATGTGTAACCTATTGTGGTCATATTTCATAAATATTTTTTTTAAATTTAAAACTATTTTTAAAAATTTTATTGTATCTTTCGTTTATCTGATTTTCTAGGTAGGTATATATTTAGAGTGGTTTGTAGGGGTTCTAATCGACTCCATATCTATTATAATATAAAACAAAAATGATAAACTAAAATCACCGGTACGACGCGTGACTCCAATATGTATAATTAAAATATAAAATTTTTGGAACATTTTTTATAACTCTTCAATATAATGTAGAAGAAAATGATGCTTGCTTCGCTCGCTGAGCTCAAAATTATTTTTTTAATATTACTGAGTTAAAATTATTTTCTTTTCAAAAAGTATGTTTCGCAATATTGTAGCCTAGAAAAATTTTCTATCAAAAAATGTTAAACGAAAATTTGGAAATTCCTAACACTTGAACTTCAAAAGTTACTTTTTCACGTTCGCTACCAGGCCATTGAAGAAAAAACCTCCAGCTAGGATTTTTTTGCTATATGTTTCGAATGACCATGTACATAAAGCATTCTAAGTAACCAAAATAAGCATTCTTAGTAACTGACACACATATGTGACACTTGACTCTTGCAGAACCTAACAAGTATGTTCAGAACACAACATGTGTTAACAACAATATGTAATCATAAACTGTACAAATAGATCCAACACACACGCTGTGCTGGCAATAAAAACAGTTGTGTCACACATATGTGACGGCTGGTAGCGAACATTTGGTTTCTAATGATCGGATATGATGAAATATGTCCTAATAACAATTTTTTCTTCAATAAAAAATTATGAAGCCAACCTATAACCGATTTTTAAATATTAATATGCTTTGGAAAGATGAGGATTACTTAAAAAAATTTCAAAAAAGTAGTGGTCGAAAATATATAGCAGAAAAACGGATAATCAAAGTACAAGTAAAATTTGTTCTTCTACAATCAATAGGAAGAAATGAAACGGAAATTTAATAAAAGATTTGTCTTTTTCTCTAGTTCATTAAAAAATTATTAATTTGAATTTAAAAATGTTTCAAAGCGTAAATAATGAGGACTTTTTCGGCTCAAAACTCCATGTCACAAGTTTATTAGAAAATAATTGAAATTTAAAAAAAATCCTCAAAAATATTTTATATAAAAAAAAAGTTGTTAAATTGACGTTTTCTTTATTGCTTAGAGATTATGCAAGCCCTCAAGTCCTCAAATATTCTCTAGTTTATCATAAAAACATAAATTCCATGTACGACACCGTTGCCAGAATGTTATCCATCTTCCAAATAAATGCTAAGCTACAAAAAGAGCTCAAATTTATCACAACAGTGACAAACTGCTAAATATTTTTACTGGAAAACTTTGCTAGTTAGCTGTTTGTACATTTATGCACATAGCAAATGCTTAAGTCGAAAACGTACACAGACAACACAATTTAAAGTTGTGTATACAAACTTTTAAAGTTTAAGAAAAGTTTGGTACATAAATGTTCTTAGTTGTGTAGAAAAATAAATTCAAAACAATTTTCTTTTTTATTTTCTTTTTTTATTTTTTTCTTTTTAAATGCAGGAGGTGTCAATGTTGTTTAAGCTTAAATGAAACTATTGACAATTTGGTGTTAAATGAGATAATTGTTATTCGTATTACGTTTGTACATCCGACTGGGTTACAGTTAGTTTATGGAGGTAATTTTACTCATGAGTAGATACTCAAAAAAAAAATGTATCAACTACTAATAAGTACTTATGGTACATACAAATCTTAATTATTATATACTCATGGCTAAAATAAAAACGAACAAATACTCAAAAATCATTCAATATTGTACTCATTAGTACATTTTTCACTTCAATTATACTCATTAGTAAAATACTTAAAAAAGCACTCACAAATTACATTTAATAAAAAAAATATCAATCAATTGAATATTGAATATCAAATATTCAAGCTCATTTTAAAAAAAATACTCATACTCAAAATGAGTCGAAATATTGAGCAAAATACTAAAAATACTTAAATACTCTTGTCATTGCAATTTTGTCCATTTCTCTCAAATAATTATTATTACTCAACAATTACTTCTTTTGAAAATCAATTTTGACAGAACAAATATCTCATTTGTTTGTACATCTACAAAAAAATACTCAATAATTATATAACTATAGAAATATGAATGCCAGAGACTAATCATTCAATCAATTTATTCGTCCCGTCATCAACATTCAATATACAACTATACCTATACTGAAAGCATTCTGTTTAGTTTGGGGGTACTTTAGGAGGTGTTCACTGTTCATATTAAATATAGAAACTTGACGTTGATCGAATGATGAATAAACACCAGAATGCTTTTTATTGAGCTTAAATAGATGTACACACCAAACCTACTACATACTTATACTGTAAACGTAATTGATTAGATTTAGATTTATGTATTTATATCGATACTAAGTACTATCAAAGTCTTATAACGTCTAATTTAATTGTTTTAAGTGAAAAATGTCGTTGCGGACGAAATTTAAAGATAAAAAATATTTAAATTACAATGACAGATAAAATTCAATAAAATTGATCTAGAAATTTTTTGGAGTGTAGATTTAGATTGTTTTAAACACAATTTTTGAACAGAAAACTGTTGGCATATTTTTGTATGGATTAAGGGACAACGTCTCATAATCAGACAGTCGAAATAGAGGAAAGTTATAACCTCTCTGGCCGATAATATTTATTTACCTCAGGTATGATGGGTACACTAGGGTGGTTCGTTTAAAAATTCAATATATTCAAATTTAGAATAGTTTTTGAATTTCAAATCACTTAAGATGGGTTTTTGATACTTTTGAATTTAATTAATAAAGACAAAAAACATCAAAAAAATAATGATCAAACCCTAAGGATCGTTAAAAAACTTTAAAATCCCTATATGGGGGTGATCTATTTTTTTTCATTGACCATTTTATTGAATCTATTTAAGATTAAGCAATTAGCTTTATTAAATCGTAACAAAAACGTCTCTACATACAAAGTATTTTTGTGTCACCTTAATCTAAAGCATTATGCCTCAATTCTTATCGATTGAATCATCTGAAAACGGCTTCGCTCCAAATTTATTTCCCAGACGTTACCCATATGATGATAATTCCAACCAGTCACACTATTTCTATTCTTAGCACATTCTCATATAGAGAACAAATGGTTACTTTGTCTCTTGTTAATCATCTGTATGTTAATTATTTTCATTTAATGGGTGAGCGTCAAAATGCAATAAACACTCATGTGCGTTAAATGTCTTGGCGAACGTTTACTAATCGCATATATAAACGCACACTCAATTGTCGGCAAAATATTTCAGATGTTCCACATCAGTTGACACTCATCAGAAATTCAGGTGCGGATCGGTTTGTGATGTACGATGTGCTAAATGGAATTGTCGAATTGAATTAATCACAGTATTAAAGTGAAAAATGTACAGTCGACCGAAACATTATCGATTTTGTGCTAGAAAAGTTAGCATCTGTAATAGTAGATGTTTTACCCTTACCTGTAAGGGTGTAAGAAACGAAAAAAAAAATAGATAGAAAAGAATCAGTGGCGCCTCGTGAGAATTATTGATCCCATCATCATGGAACTATATTTTTTAATAAAACTAAAGTCATTTTGATGAAAAAAATGGCCGTTTTTTCGGCGGTATTTTAAAAAGTGACACAATTTTGAACTTTTTTAATACTTCATGTTTTTGAAACTGTGTGTTTTTATAGTATTTTCAATTTGCAGCATTATTTGAAAAAATAAATTTTTTAGAAATAGTTAACCCTATAAGGTCCATAAATTTTTGAACATGAAAGGGTTAACTAAAAAAAATCAAAATTTTCGTCAGCATTCCCATTTTAATTCTGTGAGTAGTGAAAGGTCAGTCATTTGTTGAAAATTTTTGGTTAACCCTTTCATGTTCAAAATTTTTGGAACTTAAGGGGTTAATCTTTTCAAAAAAATTAATTTGGCAAAAACGCTAGAAATTTTAAATAATAACAAAAATACAAAGTTTCAAAACCATATCTTTAATATTAAGAAAGTTCAAAATTGTGTCACTTTTTTTAAAAAACGAAGGTTTGTTTTTAAATGATGATGAGATCAATAATCTTCACGAGCCGCCACTGGAAAGAATAGTTTTTCAAACGATCTAATAACATTGCTTGGTGTAGATAATATTATAGATAAAAATCTAAGCTTATATTGTGAAGAATAGAACTACACTGTTAAAATGAACCCTGTCAAAATCATGTAGCCCATATATGTATAACGGAATTTTAATTTAATTGGTAAATGATTGCAAACCAAACTTCAAAGCAATTACAATGGAATACTAAAGGTAAAGAACTTGGACATTCTTCAATCTTTCCCCTAAACCTAAAACTATTCTTATCAAACATAAAAAAATTACACGCAGTCTAAATGTTGCGCACCTCATCGATTTGGTTGTCATCAAACAACAAATGGCATGAGTTATTCTTGTCAAAACTCATTAATTAGGCAAATTGAGAATTCTTCTTCTTGAACTTGATGATAAATAATAATTCTGTGTCCTTTTGTTTTGATAAAACCTCTTCCAACCGGGATAATCGCTTGATGAAAGAGGAAAATGAACATGTGTTGCCATTAAATTATAGCACAAATTAAGGTTAATTATTGCTCTCCCCAAACCATTCGACACAAACCGCTCTCTTTCCAATTGTTATATTACGCAAGGGATACGGGAATAAACAAAATAATCAATCTCAGGCAGACAAGAGTGTTAATAGTGGCTAATCATTTTGGAGGCGGGGGGGGACCGTACAAAGGGCGCATTGTTGTTCTGAAGTATTTGCTATATATAAGAGATAATTACCGTTTTGACACTATCCCATTTGTAATTCAACCGAAAATACTTGGAGTGCCTACCTCTATATCCAACGGGAATTACAAAATTGAAGTGTTTCACCAATATACTCGTAGATTCGCGCGTGCAATGTCTGATTCCATTTTTAAATATATTTCGTGTGTAAAAAAAAATTTAAAAAAAATTTCTCTCTCCTTCCACACTCTCCATACACACGTTTAAGGGGTGGCCCTTTTTCAAATTCAATCATCATCGACACACACAAAAAAATACGCAGCAGGGTGGCTATAGGATGTATGGTTTCATAAGATTTTTAAAACAGATATGCCAGAAATTCAATTATTTGGTCGCCCTTTCCGCCAAATCAGGTTCACTGGCAATGTAATATATTTTTTATCTGTAAATGTCTATTGAGTTTGGGGAGCACAATCACCATTCATTGGTATTCATGTATGCAATTAGATGAAAATAATATCATCTCCATATTTTTTATTGTATGTGCGATGTCAAGTATGATTTTTTTTTGTATTTCTAAAATTGAATTGGATTCTGGATGTATTTGATTTTTTTTAATTTTTCTATACTAGAATTTTTCTATAGTACTATACGCTACACCTATACATACATACAATATAGAACGGATGATAAATTCACTTGTTTTATCGCCAAATTGAATAAAACTGATGGTCGGAAAATGCCTAATAAAAAAATGTTTGTAGAGAATTATTGTTAAACGAGTGGACCTCTAGATCTAGACTCTAGTATGTAGCCGTAATGATTAATTGAATAACAATTTCAGAAAGACACCAATTCAAATGGTTGAACTTAAAATTTGTTACGTAATGGCTGATTACAAATATACAATTTTTTTTTTATCTCTGAACCTGCCCGTGATTACGAAAATTGTTCAATTAAATATTTTTAGCAATTTAAAAAATGGCAGCTGAATTCTGAATATATCTTTTCATATATATATATATGTATCTTTTCTATTTCATATTACTGTATTGGACAGAATGGTATTAGTTTGCTACATTTATTACATTTGTTACATTTGTTACATTTGTTACATTTGTTACATTTGTTACATTTGTTACATTTGTTACATTTGTTACATTTGTTTCATTTATTACCAGTTTTGGTAAGAAATTCGAAAAAAAATATTGTTTTAACAACCCTGATCCTGATTGGGGCGGGGCGTCCACACTTTCCATTCCTACGGTATTCTGAAGTGAATTTATTTTGTCTAAAAAATCAGTAAAGAAGAAATAAATAAATTGAATACTAGCAACTAAACTCTAAACGGCAGGAATGAGGCGAAAAACTAAGCGATGGATGTTGTCTATGTAGGTAGGTGCCCAGAAATAATGAAAAACATAGAATTATTGCTAATAAAATGTAAATATAGAGAAAAAAATTAAATAAATGGAAAAAAAAACTTAAATTTTGTCTTTTGTTTTGCATGTATCAATTTCAAGGTAAAGATCTATAAGACGCTTCAGTATTAGATAACTGATAGTGATAGTGCAATTAGAACGGCCACCCCTTAAAACCCTGATATATCAATTTTCATGAAAATTTTAAGGAAATACCTTTAGTAAATCGGTTTTCTGTAACTTCCTTAAATAAAGGAATATCGGAAAACTGATAGCGCCATTAGAACGGCCATCCCTCAAAACTGCTACATACCAATTTTCATGAAAATAGCAATATTCTTGGAAAAAAAATCTACATAGAATAAAATCTGTTTGGAAAAAAATCTTTATAGAATAAAATCTGCACCATTAATTTATAAGAATTGGCAACAGTTTCTTCGTGAAAACAAGCTTATCATCTGTATCTGTGTACAGCTATACAACTTTCAACAGTAATGACTTGAGCTTTGTACTTTGTACGCATAGAAAATATTAAAAAAATAAATTAAATCTTGCATCATGTTTCGTTCTGTTTTGTGACAGAACCATATCATAATAAGTGCATTGTAAAGGATTTTTGTGAAAATGATGTTAGGATATATCACGATTTGGTTGCCACTTATGTGTACAAATGTTTTATATTTTTTTAAATTAATTATTTTATAATGAAAAATTTCAAGCAAAATATACACAAATATACCTTTTAGTCCCCGCCTTACCCTACAAATGATCATAATTTCTAGAGTAATAAATAATTTCATTTTATAGTCGACCATTCTCACAAACACCAAATACATATTGAAAGCAAATGCAGTAAAATCTCGAAAACTCGAGAACGATCGAAAAGTCAAAAACCTCGATAAGTTGAACACAATTTTACTTATTACTTTATCTTATAGTTTGTGTGTTTTTTTATAATTTTTTTAAGTTATAAATATTATGTATTTAATAATAAATAAATATGTATAAGTAAAATTGTGTTCGACTTTTCGAGAGGTTTTCAAGTATTCAAGCGTTCGCGTTTTCGAGATTCAATTATTGTGAGTAACACTTTTTTTTGAATTTGTTACATTTATTACCAAACTGGTAATAAATGAAACAAATGTAACAAATGTACCAAACTAATACGATTCCGTCCAATTCAGTTTGACAGATAGGACAACTTTATCACAAGACATATTCAGAATTGTTTCGGAATATTTCAGAATGGCGAATTGGCGACAAGCATTGGATTAAATAAAGGTATCAATTTTAATAACAAATACATGTACTTGATTTTAGTTTTGTAAAATTTACATTTGTTACCAGTAACAAATTAGATATTTTATCGATCATTCTTTTGTTGTTGATAATTATTTATACGTACAATAAAGTGTATCTATAGTGTGGATGATAAATTTGTCTTCTCACTTAAAATTAAATTATTAAATGGTGTCCCGAGAGCCACGGCAAGGTTAGAACGAAACGATTTTAAATATTCAAATGACAAAAAGTTTTAAATCTACTACAAAAATTTTAACTTCTAAGTAGATTTCACAAAAAAACACATAAAACATTCTCCGATACGAATTCCATAAGTCACGTACAAGGTACGAAGTATATATCATGGAATTCGGTTTGAGGGTTGATTGATTACATTTGGGTTTCTTCTGTTTTTCTTGTTCTTTTGTTCTGAAAACTAACACAAAGCTTTATTGAATCCTTGAGATTTTCATGCTATATACCTACACGACGAACGAATAATATCCATAGAAAAGTTTGATTGAGATTTTCCTTTTTATATTTGCAGATTAAAAGGTATTATTTTGAATATATACGCTATAACTTTATTTATTGAATTATTTTTGCACACAAACACAAAGAGAGTTTATTGTTTATTTTATTTTATTGTCTATTTTCAATTGAATAATTGAACAAATAAAAGCACAGGGGGTAAATAAAAATGTAGAATATATATGTACACCAATGTCAAGGTCTTCGTCATGTGATTGAATAGCATTAAGTATTATTTATGTAAATAGACATTTCGTATTAATTTTAATTCTAAAGTTTGTATTACATAAACATACTAAGTACAGGGTGACCCAAGTAAATTCCATAAAAGTAAACGAAAACTATGCAGAAACTATTGTGGTAATTTTATTACGATTTTCATGAAGAAAAAAAATAGTTTTCCGAACGGATGATCCCGTAGTTCTCCACATCAACAAAAAAAATTATTCTACGTTAATTTAGGGGAAAACATTTTTTGTTCATCCCCTAAAAAAAACAAAGACCTTAATACGAAAATTCAAAAATATTTCCGATACAATTTTCCGGTATAGAATGAAAGTGGCACATATCCGATAAATGATGAAGTTTTGAAATTTAGCATAATAACAATGAATTTTTAGGGTCACTTGAGCCCACTTTTTGTATTGTACTCGTACATACACACCCATTCAGAGTAATAAATAATAAATAAAAATCACTCACCAATCAAAATTATTTTCGTCATCCTTCTTCTTCTTCTTCTATCTTCTTCGTCATCCTAGAAAAAAAGAAAAATTTTGAAAATTAATAATGTTTTTTTCAAATAAAATACGGAAGCAAAAATCGAATCGCTAGAAAATTGAAATTTCATGCAGATAGAAGATTTTTTATCACTATAAAATGTGGGATTTGCACAGCTCAACAATGTCTGAAAATGTCAAGATCATCTGACTTGTCAAGAAGAACAAAACTGCGTATATTTACGTCAAATGTGAAGACAGTTCTTCTCTATGGTTGTGAGACATGCCCAGTGTCCTCTAAAATTACGCGAAAACTCCAGGTCTTTATTAACAAATGCCGGCGTCTCTGATCTATGGAAATTAACACATAAGCCCCATTGAGCTACAGTTAAGGAAGAGAAAAAGGACATGGATTGGTCACGTTCTACGCAGGCCAGACAATACTGCAAAAAAAGCCTTGTTTTAGAATCCCCAAGGAAGCCGCAAACCTGGACGACCAAAAAACACGTGAAAACGCTCGACAATAAATGAGCTAAAACTGTTCGGGAAAACATGAAACGAGATTGGTACCTTGGAAATGGATCGAGACACTTGGCGATCACTGGTTTCAGCCCTATGCCGCACCTGTGGGGTTAAAGGGCATAAGAAAAAGAAGAAGTGGGTGGGGGCGAACTAACATGACCAGGTTTGTTAAAGTAACAAATAATCGATAAAATATCTAGTTTGTTGTTGGTTAACAAATGTAAATGTTACACGACGAAAATCAATTTACATTTGCTACATGTATTTGTTACAAATTTGGCAACTATTTTTCAACCCAATGGTTGTCACCAATTCGCTATTCTGAAATATTTCGAAACAATTCTGTATATTTCTTGTGATGGGATTATTTCATGTATCTGTCAAACTGGACGGAATCGTATGAGTTTTCTACATTTGTTTCATTTTTTACCAATTTTGTAACAAATTCTAAAAAAAGTGGTACTTTATCAACCCTGATCTCCTGATCATGACGATGGATCGTATGTTGAAGTAAAGTATTTTACTACCAATTGCATTACTACTAAACGTCAAATTTAACATTAATTGAATATTTTATAAAACGAACGAAAATTGTATATCGTCCTGACCATAGTTTAGGAACAATACCTATTTAACTAATAAATAAAATATTTTACTACTAGATGACTACTAATATACATTTATAGACTATGTCATTACTTTTTATAACGAACACAGTAAATAAAAAGATAAAAAGATTTACCTCTCCTACACGTATATCGTATATGTATTAGCAATATGAGATATTTTAATTAATACTCAATTTATCTTATTATATAGCTTTTAGGCCTCAATTTGATCTAATTACAACTACATGGGTATGTACACTGTACAGATACATATCCGAAATTAATACAATTTAATTTTATGCCTTTATTGAGCGTAAATTGATATGAAAAATCAATTTTATGCACGCAGTACTGTTCAATATGTTGACTGCGGATGAAAAATGATTATTTTTTTGTATTTAGCCGAGACACGTACCTACCTTTCATAATGAACTTGCTGATATTGCTGAATTGCCTTTTTAGCTATCAGTTTATCGACTTGTCATCAATGGCAACTATTTTGCAGTGATCGATTGTTTTTATCGCAATGTCGATATACGATCAGATAATCATTATTACAACAAAATTTATTTACCAACACATTCTCACGATAACAATTGTATGCCTAAATATGATTAAATAATGGAGAGAGATTTTTTTTTTGATGTCCAATCCGCTACCTTTTTACAGGCTAGGACCACTGATGATCAATTTTTCTATAAAATAAAATTTGGTTAGCCAAAATTATGTTAATCATATACATACATATTGTATATGCATGTGTATTGTCTGAGGTCATGGAATTATTTTATGTTCAACAGTCCAACATAATGTGAAATTAATACATCGCGACACATAACGTTCCACTATATGGTTTTAAATAAACAATTTGGTCTCTAATATGTATGGGGTTGGCCATTTATATTTTGTAACATTGCCAGAAATTAATGAATATTTATTTATTCAAATTAGTAGACAGAGCATAAACTAAAATATATACGAGATAATTATGGATTAAATATAATAAAATAATTATACAGTTATGTACATATGTATATGTCTGTCTCTGTATGTATGAATTTCGTTGTTATTCTTGTTAAAATAAAATCCGCAATTATGTTAATGTGGAAGTCGCTCAAAATTTAGGAATTCTGGGTAGACAGTTTGACACCATAAATGGATATTAATCAGAGTATACGTATCAAAGGGTATTATAACTTTGGTACGGAGTTTGTAACACACCTTAATATTCACTGTAGAAAAAAAAATTCACCACTATCGTGAACTATTAAGTCGAAACAAAGATGTCGGTCCGTTCGTGATTAGGATTTCTCCATTGCAAAGCAAAAGAGCTAAAATTTGACAGTTTAACAGTTTATTAGGTTTATTAGAGTATCTCTATTGTTTTTGGAGCAAATCAAACAAAATATAGGGGAGATGGGGGTACAATTTTGATGTAATTCATTTATTTTCTCGAAATATCTTAGGAATATATAAGAAATTAACATGACAAAAATTATGTAGATAGACCAAAAAATTCCAATCCCTACCGTTAAAGCGCTGCAATCAATTTTATATAATTTCTAAAGTTTTTTACCATTTATTCGAAGTATTTTCGGATTACAGAAAAAATTAACATAACAAAAATTATAGAGAATAAAAAAACTAGGAATTTATTTATAGTTCAAAAAATTCTACGACTTACCGTTATAGCGCTGCAATCAATTTCATATAATTTCTATAGTTTTTCACCATTTCCTCGAAATATTTTCGGATTACAGTAAAAATGAACATAACAAAAATTATAGCAAAGTCGAAAAACCGGAAGTAGAAAAACCGGAAGTAAAAAACCTGTAGTTAGATTGCTAGAAAAGTAGCCTATAAAACAAAGTAATTATAGAAAAATATTCTGAATCTTGATTTTCTTCCGTTAAATTTAATTTTCGCGGCTATTTTCTTTGTCTAACAAACGGAATTTAAAATTGCAGTATTAGAAAATTTAAATTTTTTTTTTTCTTTGATGCTAATTGTCTTCTTTTAGCATAAATGATTTGAAAAGAGATATGTTTTTTTTATTGAATTTTATAATTTAGGCAGCATATCTTTCATAAACTACATATATATTTGTACATATAAGTACAAGTACGTGGTGTATATCTACATTACATATGTGTATGTAGTTATCTTGATATTTTGTGAAGACATACAAAATACACGAATGCTTTAACCAGCTTTTAGTATACAACTTAATTGAATAAATTTTCTAAAGTTATTTTCAATGGAATGTTCAACATTATTTCTGGTTACAAAAGAGATTATATTAATTACTTCTACCCTCTGTCTGCTACCATTTAGAAGTACCCCAATTAGGGAAGGAATTTATTGATAAATCGCAATATAAAGCCAAGATTATAAACGATATCGATGGCTTAAATTTAATTTGTTAATTAATTTTAATAAAATGTTAAGGTTATTGTTAGTGATTCCTATTATGGTTATGTACTTATAGTACCTTTTAAGCTTAATAAATTAATGATATTCTATGTAGAATTAGTCAGACAATATAAGATGTGGTGACTAGAAATTGAAAAATTCAAATATAGTCACAATGTATCGATATTTTGGTTAATTAGCTATGTACTACTACGAGTATATGACAATTTTATTTGCTTCCGCACACAAAAAAAAAATAAAAATAAAAAACTCAAATACTCGTACTGTTGCGATTTCTTCGATATTTGATTATTTTGGTAGTAATCACCGCTTGCTCACCTGTATAACTCTAGATTGCGTTGTGCTAATTTTTTTTTTTTTTTTTTTTTGTAAAAATTTTGTTTTTTCGTGTTTTCACCTACTAAATAACAAAATTTCAAAAAATTATATTTAAATACAAAAAATGGGTAGCACGATAATTCCTCGAAAAACAATTCCCCGAAAACGACAGTTCCCCGAAAGCACAATTCTCCGAAAACGACAAGTCCAAAACAAAATATTTTCCAAAAATACAATTTCCCGAAAAAATAATTTTGCGAAAACGATCGCCGATTTGAATTCGAAATCGCCACAATTTTTAACCTAATCCAAGTCGGCGATCGTTTTCGGAAAATTGTATTTTCGAGGAATTGTTTTTTCAGGGAATTGTATTTTCGAAAAATTGTATTTTCAGGTAATTGTGTTTTCGGAGAATTATCGTTTTCCCAAAAAAGTGCATTAGGTTTTTGTGCTCCATAATAGGTGACCATAATTTCTGACCAACCGCAAACGATTATAGGATCCCCAATACAATACCTCTAGATTAGAGTAATTGCATCTTGGTTTAGGGACAGGGTGGGATAAGTGGAGAAGGATTGTGACAGGAAGGTGAAGAATCAGATTGAGTTTTTTTTTTAAATTAACTAAATAGGTCACGTGATGACAGAATGTCACCCTACAGACAACAGACAATAATTTTCAATGGTAAACTATAAAACACGAGACATAGGGGCAGAGACCAAAATTACGATGAGCAGACAACATAAAAAATGACGTAAATACAATAAATCTGAGAAACTGGTAGCGGAATGGCGAAATACCGTCAAACTTTGACAAAAATTGTTCAGGAGGCCAAAATCCACCCAAAATTTGTTCTGCTAAAAGAAAAAGAAGAGGACTAGATAGTGTTTGATCGATAGTACATATATTTCTCGTAAAAGAAGCAATAAAATTCGGCCACCTCTGTGCTTCATATTTGAACAAAAACAAATTCTATTTTAACCATCTTTGAAAAGTTCTGAAAGCTTTTCTTTCTTAATTTATTCTTATTATTATAAAATTATTTTCAAAACTACTTGCTTGTATGTATTGCTTTAAGCCCGCAGATATTTATGTGAAGCAGAGAGAGAATTTGATGTTAAGTGAAATTTTGTAAAAGTTTTCCAAGGATTGAAAGAGCAATTAAGATTTTATAGAATATAATAATTAACTTGGTTCCTGGAAATTTTTGTGGCATGTATGTACAATGTACGTATGTACCTATACTGCACGTGTACACGTCTGTAAATACATATTTTTCACTTTTACGAAATTTATGCATGACTTATGTACATATGTGTATGTAGATAAAAGAAGAAGAACAAGATAACACAGAAAGTACTTTTAAAATACACTCGAAGAAAAATATGGGTAAAATCAATAAATTATTTTATAAATTTTACAAAAATTTTGTGTTTGTCCGATGAAATTTTTCATTAAAACTACTATAAATTGCATTTGTTAAAATATTGAGATTTTGTTATAGGTAAAATATATAAATTATTTCGTTAAATTAATAAAGATTTTGTTTAAATTTTCATTAAATTAATAAAGATTTCTATTTGCAGAAATGAATAGTTAAATTGTAAATTTTTGAATTTATTATTTATTTATTTATCAGTTTTTTTGTTAATTTCTAATAATCAACTGAATATAATAAAATATTTTCTTAGATTCTATAACTTCATATTTTCAACAAAAAAAAACATTTTATTATTGCATTTCATTGAAAATATCAAAAATAAGTATCAAATCAAAGAAGCCCATTT
>JANSTT010022260.1:0-42706 GCA_026745375.1 Platyura marginata | reverse complement strand
ATGTATGTATAAATATTCATAAATGTATGTATAACGTTTGAAATTCAAAACCGCACAAACCTTTTTCTGGCCAAAAAGTCTGATGTGATATAAAAAGGACATGTCAGTTTTGGAATATTATACTCAACAAAATTCTTCCTGAAATTTTATGTATTTCGTCATATCATACGAAACCTTCTAAAAAGAAACTTCAAATAATAAAACAAACATTGTTTGAAAAAAAAAAAAAAAAAAAAAAAAAAAACCTTTCACCTTTATAATTTCATCCTTGGCGCCACATTTTTATTTTTAATTTTCTTTTTTAACTTCTTGGACTTTTTTTTTATTATATATAAGTATATATATACATATATATATTTTACAAGTGGTAAAGCATGTGGATAAAACATGTTTTGTAGCATTATACTGCATTAAGTTTGTAAGCTCCTAGCATCGTACGTTCATATTAAGTGATCTCTTTAAAAGCCCTTATATATATATATGTATGTATGTGTACGGCATATACAGATGCATGCATACATACATTTATATGGCATATATGTATGTATATGATAAAACAGCGATTTTCTTTTGTAACTATGCATGTGCAATTCAAGCTGGAAAACACTTTAATTCTTTGATATATTATATGTCTATAGACAAGGGTTTCAGTACATACTTGTGGTATTCAAGGTTATTGATTTTCGATTTTTATCACAAATAGAGCTTAACCTCGAAAATACCACTTCAATGTATGTTGACGAGCTTAAGCGTTCCAAAAAAGCTTTTGTACAGTATTTAGCTGAGTATAATATGTATAGTGAACCGTACCAATGAACATGTCTGTTATAAAACAGGTAATTTTGGTGTTCTTCGGTTAACCGTGACGTGATTCTATGATACATGTGATTGATTGAGTTTGGCATATTTGTTGTAACACCCATTGCCAAATATTTGTGTAAATCAATTCCTCAGCCATTTAACAAATCGTTACAGAGGTGTCGATTGAGATAGTGGATTTAGAGTTAGACGAAACCAAAATAAACGATAAAATCTGATGTTCCGGCATAAACTAAATAATCATTAAATCACTATAGCACGTACACAAAGCTAATTTACTCCTCCTACTATAGAACCCTGTGGAACGTCTAAAATCATTTTCGATATTTCTCCTTTAAAATCCCCTTAATCCATTTTATTTCATTTCTTCTTTAGGTTTTGTTGGTTACTTAATCAGTCAATGTAAAATTAAATTTAGATCTCGAAAGTTGAAAATGGTATTATATATATAGGTAGTAGGTAGGTATACCAATATTGTGTTCCCTGTTACAAGATATTAGATGTTCATTCAATTATCGATACCGTTTTCGTTTGCGGATAAATTGCTAACCAAGTTGTTTATTGATTGAAAATGGGCCGAAAAGTAAGACATGTTGAGAAAATGTTGTACATCGTATTGTTCAACCAATTTTATTAAAAAAAAAATAATATTTTTTTGACAACACATGTTGCCAACGTGACTACATTGACCTGATTGCCGTACATATAGTAGAGAAAAATTTTCTATTCCAACAATTAAATTATGGAAAAAAACCCCAACTCATTTATATAGAAATTTTTTTCGAGTCAATCAATTTTCAAATATATTTAATAAAGGCCCTCATCAAGTTTTCACCAGAAAACAAATTACATAAATTCAATAGAATTCTAGAAACCTAATGATTGTAGCGGGAAATGATTTAAAAAAATTTATTATATTGTACTTGTATATGTATGGGTACTACCAAAGCACCTCTAATATACATATTACAAAGTTTTACGTTCTCATTATACTGCAACAGATGTATAGCAATCGTTACAAGCATTAAAGGTTCATATAATGCCAAAGTTTATTTATGCTAATATTTCTAATGGAATTTCCTTGAAAATATTCAACAAAAGAAAAACATTCGGGATGTTTCTTTTGAATTTTTTTGGGTATAGAGCATGTTTTCCAAAAGAAAGCTTTTCGATGGAGAAATACATTTTAAATATAATCACTAATCAGTACTTTTTTTAAGTGAAATATTTCAAATCTTGACTTTGTTATTGTAACTTTTGGTTACACACCTATGAAAAATGGAATCCTAAAAAAGCCAAAAGATTGAAGAGATTGAATGGCTTGAAAATATTTAATTGAGTTAAGGAACCATGTAAGTAGATAGTATAGGAGAGTTCTGGCTCACATATGAAAAAAAGCATGAGAGTTAAAGAGACGGCAATATGTGACGAAAAAAAATTCTCGCTCTAGGAAAGAGGGCGTATTTGGCCGGGCACCTGTTTACAGGTACTGATGTCAGCCTGTTTTTACTGATAAAAATACCTGTTTATTGTATACCTGTTTTTGCATCATATCTAAAACTTAAAATTTTTAGACAACAACAACACAGTATTCTGCTTACAGGGCTCGGACAAATCTAAACACCTCTATTAAAAGAAATCCACCCCTCAATGTACATCAAATAAGTTATATTTGTTATTTCCTTTCGATGGATTTTTCCTTGGAATTTTTTCATTACTATTTATAATTTACTTTCTTTCTACATATTTCCTCATACTTAAATACATAGATATAGACTATAGAGCAATTTTATGTTATCCATTTTGTTCATAAACTAACGAAACTAATCAGAGGATACTATACAAAATTATAAATTTTTAGTCGCCAATTGAATATTCCGCATTTCGCTGTTCTATCTCTCCTATATTATAGATAAAGTATTCACATCAGACAAATATAATCTATTTATCCTCATTCATTTGCTGATGGTACCAAAAAGTACTTAATTCAGCAAAATTGAACCAGGCAAAACATTTATTCCAGTACAAGAGTCAGCATTAAGCCAAAAATCAATAGAACTAGAATTTTGTCATTTATATATATGTATATATATAGTTAGATATAAAATATAGCAGATAAAGTTGTATATATGCAAAACCTAATTAGAAACAAAAGCTCTAAAAAGGCCAAATATCATTAAAACTCTATATAAATACATATATGTATAGTACAATAATATAAATCGAAGTTTGCATTGAATTGGAACTTTACCATATTATAAATGTTAGTTAAGTTGATATTTCGCTATTTTAGTATTGTTCCCCATTAATCAACTTTTTCAGTTAGTTTGACTCTAAAATTAAAGGGACCAACCAGAACGTTAATAACATTTGATATATAAATGTTCTGTAGGTATACAGGTACCTACAGTTACAATTCTGGGGAGTGAATTTTCGGTTACCTATTAAAAAAAAAATGTGTATTGTTCTGAAATTGATTTTTAAATTATTGAATATTCAAATATTTCAAAAAATTGCCGTACAATAATTTTACTGTAGTTATGGGGTAGCGCTGGTTACATAAATAATTTGTGCTTTTAATTAAATCAATTTAAAAGAATTGTGATTGTACATATATAAATAATTACTTGCTCAATATTCAAATAGACTGTAGAGGTAATTTCTAAATGACCGTATTTTTTCCTCTAAAATTAGTACCAAGATTCGGGTCACCTTAGATTTGAATTTGTTTGTTTTACACATATTTTGAGATTTTTGTAGTGAATTCGAATAGAACAGCGTTTTTCAGAATATCTTTTACAAAGATTCTGTGTTAACATAGACAAATATATTCAAATCCAACACAGAATCTCTGTAAACTCGATTGGTATAAAACTTACTACTTTTTCGAACCATTTTTACAATCCTTATGACATATTGCTAACTGTTTCATGAAATAATTTGTTGAATTTTGCTGTAGTGCAATTTGCGCTTGCGGGCCATCTTTATTTGGAATTAGCTCATCGGCGAAAATTGGCTACGTATTTAATTAAAAAAAAAAAAAACTCCGCCATATAGAACGTATGGGGTACATTCAATGAAGGAATGACTTGGGAGTTATTCAATAATTTATCGATTATCAAAATACGGTTGTTGTAATTTGACAGCACAAAATGTGATATTTCAAAATTATATTACCAATGTTCTAACAAAGAGCTAAGTATAGCCTTCGGATAATTATTATTGAGAAATAGATAATGTATGAGAGCTTCCATAAGCTTATACCGATGTTATACCAACGGAAGCTCCTTAATTACTCTCATTTAAATAATAAAATTAAAAGTATCTCAACTTTTACGAGGATCTGTTCGTATATAAATATGTTTAAGCCATAGAGTTATTAGTTATTAGACATGCATTTAATTATTTCCATCAAAGAATTATTTTGTTTTGTAATTAATTTTAGCAAACTTCTCTTGCATCAGTTATGAATTTGTTAATTTAAATAATTTTCCTGTTTTACATTACAACAATTAATATTCCCTCGATAATGGAATCACATAAAAGTTTATTAAAAATTCAAATTCTGTCCCAAATAGAGTTAATAATACAAAAATACATCAATACCCATTACGATGATGAATAAAATTCTAATTAAATTCCACAAAAAGCAAAATAAATATTTATTAACTACTCCATACTCTGTTGTAAGTCTATAAAGGTTTGTCCTTTTCTCCAAGCAAATTGTTTTCACTTAATAAATTGAGAGGATGCGAATTTCCATGACAACGGTACCCCCCCACAATTTGTGAATTCGACTGGAAATAAATCGCTTACATACATCCATCTCTCTATCTATATAGTCTCTAGCTCTACATATTCCCGTCTCTTTTAAAGTTTGCCCTGTATATACAGTGTTTTTCTTGACGGAAGAAACATCATTTTCCCCCAAAATTTAATTTTTTTTTTTTTTTTTTTTGTATTTACTCTATCCTAAGGAAAAACGATGAAAATAATAGGAAATAATGGAAATAATAAATGGAACTGTTTTATACGAATGAAATATGGTAATCAGGAGAAAATGAATAAAACCAACCAAGTGTCGGACGCGGCTATTATTCGTTGTATAGTAAGAGCGGTGAAGCGCTTTAATGAAGAAGATTTTCTTTATGTAATTGAGTTGGTTTAAATCAGATTAATGTCTTACCATAAAAATCATATTCTATAGTATAGCAATCAGACACGGTGCAGACTAATTTTTTTTTTCTTTTTCTTATTTTTTTTTTTTTTTTTGTAACATTGACTTGATGAAAATGTCAGATATCAAGCGGGGAAAAAATCACGCGATGTGCACGGAAATGTTTTTTTAATTTAATTTCAGGCGTAAAATTTATTAGGAATTTTTGCAGATAGCTTTTATCGTTAATCTGACAAATGGAAATTATTTACCGTTAATGTATTTTGACAACAATAATTTTGGAAATAAATTTGGTGTTTTGGGTTTTTCGGAAATTAATGCTGTTTAATACGTGAGATATTTTTGAAATGAACTGTGGCGTGGGCTGGAATGAAGTAATTCAATTAAGCATTATTAACGTTCAAAGTAACGAATGATGAATTTTCTATTTAAATCTCTTTTAATTGTTTAACTTAATTAAATGTTGTTCTTAACATTACATAATTTTGTAACCGGATCATCAATCGATGAGGTCATTATAGGGAATCAAACTAAAACGGCATGAAAGCGATAATTTTTCGTTTCATCAGTGGTACCAGAGCCGAATTTTTCACAAGCATTTCTTACAGTACGAACGTTCTATTAACTATGTTCAGCTTTATATGTACATAAAAATTATTTATTTGTATTCGTCAGATTAGGATAGCTAAAAACTAAAAACAGCAGAAACTAATAAATCTCAACGATTTTGTTCTATATACTTAAATCCATTTGATAACAACATCCAGAAATATTTTTAGTAAGAAATAATAAAATCCATTCCAAAAAAAGAGTTTATAATCTCGACACGAATGAATGTGAAAAGGCTTATAGAAAGATTGAATAAATACTTTGAGCTTTCTTGAAAAAGATTTAGGGTTCATGTAAAAATAACCCTTGGAGGCTATAAAACTGTTGTCTGAAGATAAAAAAAAATAAAAATTCGCCCTGAGTAGACACACATCTTACATTGGGGGAGTTGTAAATTTCATGTTTTTCTTATTTTTTTTTTTGTAATTTTAATTTATCGAGAAAAATATCCTGGCCGATAAACAGATTGTATGTACTTTATAGTAGTTTATAAAAACTCTATCTATATACTTTATATACTATATATATATATATATATATATATATATATACCTAATATTATATCTTCATGTATATAAAAAAATATTTAAAAAATGCTACTTTCAACGCAACGCATCGATAAGTGAACGTACACGGTTTCTATTTGAAAATTTCTACGCTGCTTTCATGTCGGAAAACTTTCCGTGTATAACAAACAGGTTGGGCAACGTTAATACTCTTTTACACAAAAATACATAAAGTTACTTTACTAACATCAAAGCAAATCGACAATTTAATTTTAAATATTAAAAATTAATCTAGACTGTTCCCTCTTTATTATTACATTTTTACTTATCAACTTTAATATTACTCATGAATATAAATTTTTTTGCGTAAATATATATAAAAAAAAAAAAAAAATTCTCAAGATTATTTGTCTTTTATTAAATTTTCCGTAAATGTTAATGCGAAAATCAACGAAAATAAATTTCTAAAAGACATTTCTTGATTTTTCGATGTGTAATAAAATATAAAGTATATAGCATTGTCACATTCAGCAAATAAAAGAAAAGCCAAGAGCCCATTTTTGAATTAAGTCAAGTGTTCTATAGCTAGAATTTAATTTGTTCTACTCGAGTTAAAGGCAATAAAAAATATATATATATATTTTTTTTTTGTATTTGAGCATATAGGCAAAAACCGGAGACGAAAAAAATTGCTTACACTATACTTGAACGATATTACCATAAAAAAGGGTCTTTCTCGGTCTTTGATGGCAGAACTTGGTGGTTATTTATTTCGCTATCCTTCCTAAATGACAGTCTTTCTTTAATATTAATTTAAAAAAAAAATTGTGTGCTGTTGCAAAATAAAATTATACTCCGTTACATTGCCCTGGTCCTGTATAGTTTATTATAAATCGCTGGAAAAGATAAGATTTTCATACTAGAACTTCCACTTCTCTATGTATGCCCAAATTATAGGGCAGAATAAAGTCCTTTATATTCTTTGATTTAATAAGTTTGACTTAAATACTCGTAGGTAAGTAGTGTTTATTGCTTTTCGATTTAAAAATTTAAAGAATCTTTTAATAAGTAATTAATTAATAAGTAATTAAAATAAATTTAAAAAGAATTACAAATCAACCTTTTTCGAGATAGAATTTATTAAAAGGAAAATTAATTTTCACTAACTATGTAGGTACTTGAAATATATATTTGCAGTTCAAATAAAACAAAAGCAATACGGACGGACATTAAACAAAAATCTAAATTCTATGAAATCCATCAGTATTCGATAGTTATTTTGGTATTTCATAGAATAGTCCGAATAAAATCGGAAACTGTAATAGAATATCTGGTGGTTGTGCTCTATGAAAAAGAAATGTGAGAGGATATTATTTGTATTCAATAGAAATAGTATTGCATGCAAATATTTAACACTATAAAGGACTTTTTTTTGGGTATCCCCCATAAAGATCAAAAGACGTAAAGTTGACGTCTATTTTAAGTTGTAAAAATACCCAAGTTTCTCTCGTTAAAATATTTTTGGTTTTCGTATATTGATTATTATTTGAAGGAAATATGGAGGGAAAAAAATAGGGGAAAATATTAGAAAAAATCATTAGAAAATATTTGAAATAAATAGAAGAATTTGGGTTTTTTAATATAGAAATTTAACTTTTACATTTTGCAAGTAAAAAATTGACTCAGCGTCAATTGTCATTCAAATAATATTTTATAGGGGAATCGGTGTTAAATGAACAAAAATTAATTATTTTTACAAAAACGCATATTCTGAGAAATTTGTAGCGACTGTGCCTCCATTTTCGGGTGCCAGTAAAATCTTTAAGATTTTTGTTGATGGAAGTTTAAAACTAATTAAGTTTTTAACTATATATGTAAGTTCAATGGTCCCCACACCAACTAGATTAAAGTTGAGAGTAACCAGTGGAAGTTTATAGGGTATGGTAAAATTGTAAAATCAAGAGCTCACTGGCTTATGATGAAAACTGCAACAACAAAAAAGAAATGATTGATAAAATTGAGAAAAAATGTGGCAGCACTATATCAATATCAATTTTTTAAATACCTAAGCACATTACATTTATATTATTATATTTCTATTTCCCATTTTCCCATCATAAATTTTCCTCACATAATTTCGATTTATTTTGATTTAAAAAAAAAAAAAAGAAAAAATTGTTTTAAGGAAAAAGTACAATTCGCTACCAAAACTTTTTAAATTAAAAATTCAATCTGAGTTATTTTATCGAAGCGGATTAACGTTTTTCCATTATTTTGTGTGCGGTTTAATACCAGCGTTTGATTTACCTGTGATCATAAAATATTTTTATTTTAATTATTCCATAGAGGTTACATAAGTATAAAACATTTTGCCCATAAATTGAACTTTAAAATTAATTTTGTGAAAAAAAATACGAAAATTTTTGTTTAGCCTCTAATAAATTTTCTGGAGTATTTTTTAACCTGGTTAAAAATATAAAATGTAATGGAATTGCATTACTGAAAATATACTTAGAAATATTAAAAACGTATCAGTCAATTTTACTTTGCTTTGCACCATTGTGACTGTGAGAAACGAATCAATTATAAATGAAGTGGCGTAGTAAGAAATATTGGGCCTTAATGCAAATGTGGCCAAAGGCCCCCCAACTACCGTATAAAAAAAATACTTTATTTTCTTTTAGACTTTACGAAATAAGAATATAAAAGTACAGACAATTATGATAGGTACAATATAAAATTGTGGGCCTTGCATCGTCTTGCTTTATGGTAGCTACGCGACAGAAGAAATGGCTAAAATTGCCTAATTTGTTATTGTGAATAAGTAATTAGTCGAATTTATTATAATAACTCACTTGTTAAATAAAAATCGGTCTGGCTCCACTGATGAAGATAAATTTCCACTATATACCTACATTAATATGAATATGGAGTATAATAATTGCAATTTAGAGCTACGCTCTTGATTTGGCTATTTAAATTTACAGTTATGTATGTAGATTGTAGATACACAGTACAACTGGCTAAATGGTGATTACCTAAATTGGAGTTCTTTTCGTATATCAAAAGAAATTTGCGAGAAGTCGTTCCATTTTTTTTTTGTGTATCTCTATCTCAAAATATGTATGTAGAATATTTAGTAAGGAAAAAGTACTTAAATGTTGAAAATGCTTTTTCATAAGTAATTCAGTTACAAAAGATTTAACTTGTCAGTTGGTATTTATATATCAGTTTTTCAAGTACCTACTCACTCACTCACCCTACAGTCTACAATCTACCTATGTACATGATGTAATATATTTACTTAATACTTATACCCTACAAGTTTTTCTACTATTTTTGAAATGTTCTTATGTGCTATGGGATTTATATAAAAAAAACGTTTGGAAAAGCTTTTAAAAAGTGTGTAAAAATGATAATATAACAAGTGGTTTGGAATGTTAAGAATGACATATTTCACTCGTCTCGATGAAAGATACGTACATGCCAATACCCAAGTATTTAAGTTGAATAAAATTGACAGATACCTCACACATCAATATAACAATACAGGGTATTTTACAAGTTTCGTTTAATCTACATCGTAGGTACATTAATGCCCATTGTGATTTAGTGAAAAGTTCTGTTTTTTCATGCATTTAATGGGAATTCGTGAATATTTCAACGATTTTTGGTAAATTGTCACTTGTCACGGCCGTCACTTACAAAAAATATTAAATTAACATATACAAAAGTATTTTTTAAAAAAGGTGGATGGGATATCTGGTTTCGGTAGGTCTTCGTTCCGTTCGCTTCTTTTCTTGTAATATCACTGATCACTGATATTAGTTTTAGTTTAGTTTTAATTTGGCTTTAGTTTAACTTATTTTTAGTTTAGTTTCGAGGTTTTAACTTATTTTTTAGTGGGCACTTTTTCACAATTGCTTAAAACTAATGGATTTAATAAACGCGACCATTCACTTTCAATGGTCGGACCAGACTCCCTGCTCTTCGTTGATGGCGCTTACTTCGCTTTCGGACCAATTGTCGGCAGGAAATTTTAAGCGGAAGAAGGGATATTTTTAAATTATGGAAATTTGAATAGTGGATTAATTTAATCGAAATAAGTTAAACAAAAATGCGGGAAATTTAAAAAATTACAAATTTAAAGCAAAATAAACTAAAAAAATGTGATGACCGAAAGGGACGTTACAAAATCACACAATGTACGACAAGATGGACCAATATTAAGATTTCTCAGGTCTATATAAAAACTGAAAAGTGGAATTTTTTTTAAGTTTGAAAGGTTATTTGAATTTTTTGTCAGTTTAATTATTTTTCCAAGGAAAATTTACATTTTTGGCTAAGTTCTAAACTCTAGTCTAGATACTGTGATACAATCCGATGAATGGTGAATGATTTGGAGGAATGTACCTTAAAATATTATCTCGTGAAGATGAGGGTAGTCCAGTGAAAAAAGTAAACGATAACGAAAACTTAACTTTAGCTTAAACTTAAACTGAACACAACTTTAAGATAAAAAAAAATAAAAAATCAATTCGATAACAAAATGCCCAACTTCTTGTATATAGTTTTCCTTTGATACGAAACATATCGTATAGGAAAACAAGATAAGTGCCTAAGTGGCCCTCTAATTGAAATATTGACATCTTCTTTTGTATATATAGCAAACACAATTCTGATACTATTTCTACATAAAAAAAAAAAAACAAAAACAAAAAAAAAAAGAAAAGAAGGTTTTCTTTTTTTTTTTAATGAACTGACAAATGATTGACCTATGTTCGAAATAATATGTCCATTGAAGCGTAGAAAACAAATAAACACATCCCTGTCTGTTTCCTTTGTGACAATGTCCTTTATTATATTCGCACGAACGCACCTAGATCTATCTGATTGGTATAAAGATAAAGAATGCCTTTCGGTTGTATGTATAATTTCCTAAAAACATACCCAAGTAGTTACGGGGAATTTTTCTGATGGTGCACGTACACATTTTCCAGGTATATATTTCATTTTCATTTAGATGACCATTTTACAGGAAAATTTATATTTTACTTTCTAAGATATATGTAAGTATTTATAATTAGAACAATCACAATTTATGTACATAAGTAGGTATACAACTAACTAAAGATAACAATTATATGCTATACAGGATGAAAATTAATTATTAATATTATAACTACCTACTTTAGACCTGTCTGAAGTTTTGGAAAGGATTCTTTTGTTTAGTATAAAGAAGGGAAGTGTTATAGTTGAAATTAGCATGAATCATATTTCAACAAAAGAAGGAAGTTTTGGGTTTACAAATAAAGCAAGAAATTCAACTTCTTTGATAGAATCTTTCTAAAGAGCAGCGAACATTGTTCTTTTTTTTTTTTTTTTTTTTTTATTTTTTTGTGTGTGACCATTATTTTGTTGAAAGGATGTTTTTTCTGATTAAATCGTCCCCAGATAGAAGAAGAAAATGAAAATTAAATTTATCGCAAAAGCGGATCAATTAACGTTGTGCGGGCAAAAATCGATTATAATATAGAATGTCATCTTTCTGTTTCTATGGTAACATTTTTGAAAACTAAAACACGACCTTAAAAAAAATTTGTACCAAATACCGAAATATTATTTTGGGTTTTTCATAAATTATAATTAGAGGCTGCTCTTTCTAACAATAAATGAAGAAATCAATCAATTGCACTGCAGATTTTTGTTCTTCAATTCAATGGGATTGGCTTCTTCTTACTTTTTTAGTGAAAAAAAAACAATCTTCCATGGTAAATCGAAAGATAATTTTGGCTACAAAGAAAACACAACAGCGACGTTTCATAGAACTTTTCACATTGGTTCTGCTCCAAAGCTTCGTATATTTTGTATTACTTATATACTTCGTGCCTATATTATTGTTGTTATTCTTAAAAATACAAACACCTACTAATAGTAAAGAAAATGTTGTTATAATGATGGTAAATTTATAACACCGATTGTGTCCGAAAACTTCAATCTTTCCATATACGCTATTGGTGGTGTAATTAGAGAATACTTTCTTAACCACCATACAATTTTGCAACTTCTGCCGTTTTTATCTCAAAAGTTTTTTTATTGTCGATGTAGCTTAGCGCAAAGACAAAGAACAGCATTGAAATCGGTTCTGTATCTACTTCTTAATTACTATACCCAAAAATCATTTCTTTTACCGAAATTACCAAGGAGAGAAAATATTTTATGAAAGGCGGGCGGATAGGATTATATTTTAAGCAGTTAATATCTATGATAGCAGATGTGTACGACAGACTTATATATTTGTACAGTGAAACCTGTCTAAGCCGGAATCTCAACGATAGGGACGAAATTTCTGACTTACTCCGGTTTAATATATTTAATATTTTTGTACACCACACTATCTGACAAAAGGAAGTTTCAATTTATACCAAATGCGTTTCTAATGAGTTTTGTCTTTTAGAAGTCAGATTAAGAAGAAAGATAATAGTGTATTCATTGATTTCAGGTCTTATACAGATTAAAAATATATGGACAAAATGATATTATTGAAAAAAGTTCCGTTTTAGAAAGGTTTTACTGTATATACTATATGCAAGTTAAAAACAAAACATGTTACGAATAAAAATCAATAAATTTGCTATGACAATGGCATTATGTGCTAAATAAATAAATAAATTGAATTGAAATAAAATAAAAAAATTTAGAAAATTATAATATTCCATGTGTACCAATGTATATGTGTAAGTATGCATGTATAAGTATGTATCCAAGTATATTAAACCACTTTTCAAATAGAATAACTCAAAAAATCAATTACATTTACCTACCAACTAAATATAAAAGTTATTTTTATGTGAGGAGTTTAAGCGCAGTCTGCATACAAATATTGACTACATACATACATACATACATACATATGTACATCTATCTACACTACAGGGTAATTTTAAAAGTTTTCCAATCGTCAGTAGGAATATACTCTACCTACCCATCATCTAAAATATATTTTATTCATAATCAAACTTTTATATGTCAATAAATCGTTTGACCGTTCAACCGGAAGTTTCAATTTTCTGTATGCAAATTTTGAGTGTTTGACTTTGGCGAGAAATATTATATCGATAGAAACAGTATGTTATATGTGATATGTATCAGAATCATGATGGACTGTACTGTACTTTGATAGCAATATATCCTCTTTTTTTTTAAAAAAATACCTAACTGTTTAAATATAAACTGTGGATGAACCAGGTTGATGTGGCGTTGTTTTTTTTCCACTTTTAAACCATTAATATGAACAAGAAGAGAGATCATTTGTCCTGTTTACGGTGAAAACTTTTAAGCGAAATTGATTATTAGCAGCTATACCAAAAGCATAGTTTGTACCTACCAACTATTATATATTTGGCTTCGTTCATGCACTATAATTTTAATATGAGTATAGATATTATCCAACAATACCGACAGCCTGTGCATTTGTAGATAATGCAGAGTGATGCATAAATAGCAATGTTCCTTAACTAACTTTGTAGTTTTTTTTTTTTAACTATAAAATGGCTAAATTAAATTATAACGATAATTGAGTAATTCAGTGTTGTAAATTTGCATAATAAACTAGGAAAAGGTAGCTTTCAAATGAATATAAAATTGTACAAGATCATTAAAAATTATGGGTTTTTTTTTCTCATTATTTTTAAGATGACCCACGTAAAGTTAACAAATTAATGTAAATAATTTTTTTTAGAAAAAGCTCTTTGTAGTTTCTGTTTTCAACGCCAGGTATAGAACTTGGTGATTTGTTAGTTAGGTAAATCTTGAAAAATATATTCAGAATAAGCCTGCTACTGTTAACACTGTGTTGTATCCTATAATTATATATAATTTTCAAATTCATCGATTATAATACATTTTTATAGATAGATATATGTATAGATTAATGTCATACATATATGAGCTTTTTATTTTGGGTTGTTTTTGACAGTTAAATAATATACACGTGTAGTTAAGCATACGTTAAAAATAATTTATTGAGTTATGGTTCGTCAGTTGGAAAAAAAAAATTAATTGCATGAAAGGTTGTTTTGTATTTTATTTAAATTTGATGGGCATTCAAATGAGTATGTTCATGAAATATATCTAAATAAAATACAAAAACTACGTGCAGCATGATGTATTGATTGGCATAAATATATTTATAAGCATATAAATTGAATTAATTAATTTTTGGCGTATTTTAAAACGTTTGTGTATGACAGTTCAATTATTTATATATTTTAAAATTAATGTCTTAATGGTAATTTAATTAGAGTTAAATAAATTGCATAATACCTGCCTATGTGTAATTATTTATTGTGATTTATATTTTTTAATAAAGGTATCCTATTGATTTTTTCTCAATTCATTTGGAATAGAAAATCCACTTACAGCGGAGCTTTTACGTAATTTTCAAAGATAATGTAAAGGAAAATTGGAAATAACTAAACAAAAAAAAAAAAATTTTTTTCCCAAATTTCATAAATTTAATCTTAAAATTAATGATTTTAACGTTTATGAAGTGATTTGTACAAAATATTGCATATATCTTCACATCTTTACTATGGAACGACTAAAAACGATTGAATAATTCAAAATAAATACTAAATGACAAGATAGACGTAACTCCATCACAGCTTCAATTTCCGTATAGTCTTGTGGCTAAAGTCCAATCCCTTAATTTTTAGGTTTTTATACTAAATTAATTCATTACAATTCATTATATTGGTGTGAGGTTTTTATGACTGAGTGTGTGGGTTGCGGTTCCTTCTGACACTTTCGAATAAAACTCACTTACTTTTATCGTTGTATTTTATTTATTTCAAAATACTAGGCTTACAATTTCACTTTAGCTTTACAATTGTGTATTCACTTAACGACTGTAATACTTTATTACTTAAAATTCGATTGACTATTGAACTAAAAATCCGATTAAAGACTGAACACTTTCTTCACGGGCAGATCTGTTTTTATAAGGTGAGCAAAACAACTGTTTGCCCACCATATCAGTTCCCGTGGGAATTTGTTTCTGTTGTCTATTTTCGGCGGCTTTCTTTTGATGTTGCCGCCGATCAATGACTTGGTAGTACTTTATGTACTATTTGGAAATCGCGTTAATTGCGATTTCCCAAGTATCGTATTTTCTTTTAGTGTCCCGTGTCTGGACGGGATTAATTTTCTATTTTGGTTTCTTAGAATAGCCTTTTGTCGGCTATTCTGATGTATTGGAATTTGGTGTGAACTATGTTCACAATATATGTTTAGGTGTGAATGTCTTCTAACAGGAATGTGGTGAGAACCTTGTTCACCTGGGAATTACATTGGATTTGGGAATTTGCTTGTTTTCTGGTATTTCTGGGGTGTTTTTGGGGTGTGACATTGGCAACACCTCATAGGTCGCAACCAGTTGTTTTAAAGGCTGCTAGGCACAATTTCATTGCCGTAAGACAGACAATCGTCCTAAGTATAATACAACCCGAAATCCTGAAGTGGTTTTAGTGCATTTTGCCTTTAAACCAACGATATATTCAAAGTACCTACATGAAGAAAAAAAAGTTCCCCAAACAATGATTAATTAATTTATGAGATTTGAATTTAATTAAAAATTAAAGATTTTGTATCGCTAAAAAACAAGAAATTTTTGGCCAAATGGCTGTCGTATGTAATTCCAATTTATTCAAGCTTTTCTTGAAATACATTTAGTCCAACCTCAAATTCACATTCATATCTTAAATTCCTTAAAGTTTAATATTGTGATATTACTTTTATCATATTAAAGCCTTAAAACAATAAAAGAAAATATAAAGGATTCCCAAAATATATTTCATAGTCGAATATATGTAGTTTGAATGATGGCAAAAAGGAGAGCTATGTACGTACATATAATTCAAATCAACAAAAAAAAAAAGAAAGAAAAAAGAAACCTCAATTGTTATTTGCAACAAAAGCATTTCAAGTATTTCCCACAATATCATTTCGACAATAATATTTGTTTTTTTTTTCTTATTATTTTTCTGTTTCTTTACAAATTTGTTTATCGTAAAAAATAAAATCTATTGTCCAACAATGGAAATACAATGTCGAAAATACTAAAAATGTAAAGCTTTGCAAACAGAAAATGATAAAACAAAATATAGCCACTTCATAGCTCATTACGCTTGGGTCAGCGATTTTGTAAGGATGTCATAAAAACATTTTATTTTCTCTAGACATAGATGGTAAAAAAACAAAAAAAAAAAAAAAAAAACATAAAATGAGGCTATTAAAAAAATTTTCTGGACGTCATCAAGCATAGCAAGATAAAATTATTTTATCTAAATTTGGTAACTTAATGCTATGCAACAATAGAAGCAGAAGAAATATCTTAATCTACTTTTTGTTGAAAAAGAAACACAAGAAATTACATACCTAACATAAGACTTACTTATTATTTTTACTTTTATAGTTAAGGCCAAACGGTTATAACTTAATTTGCCTATTTTGAGCGTAGATAAAAATGGTAAAGAAGGCATTTTATTATCAAAAATTAAGTTAATAAAATCAAAAAAAAAACTTTCTCAGTAATAAAACCGCATTATAGACATTAAACACATCGATAGGTTGGTCTAGCATAATATTTGTAAGAAGATTTACAACAAGATACTGTTCGTGATTATAATAGAGCAGTGCTGCCACATTCGAAGACAATAACAGTGAAAATGAATAAGATGTGGTATAACTTTTGCTTAGCATATAAAACAGAAGTTTCTTTATTTGCGTTGTTAAATAATTTGAAATATTGTGTGTGCCATTTGTGCAAACGATACATAAATGGGTGTTTACACACATAATTTGTTGTCTTTTCAATACCTATACACTAATTGAATGAAAATTGACCAAAATTAAACATTTCTTCAATAAATTTCAATCATATTTCCAAATATTCCTTTATTTGATATTTCAATTTATTTATTAGACATTAGCATTTCATGTTTATCAAAAATGTTTATTTAAATCAACAGGCCAAGCACAAATTTAGTTTTTCAACCATAACCTACTCAATTTCAAATCTTCAAATGCATTTCAAGTTATATAATGCCACAAACATTAATTTAATAGTAAACAAAACATCTACCCACATCTAGACATTATACAACATGCCCCCCTCACCCCGTATGTATAATTAAAATTTCCACACTGCTGTTTGCTTTTCAAAACAAGGAACATTCTAATCATTGCATATCAAAACATTTATTAGACCACTGATTTGCATAAACAAATCTAACAGAACTATAGGCGTCCATATACGTATGTACGAGTATATGCAATTCATTCACATACATACATACATTATATACCTATATATTATATATATATATATATACCAAAAAGCATTAGAGAATTATTAGATTACCGAAACGCCAGATGATGTTTAAGGATATACCTACACCTACATACATACTAATAACTAATATACCCCAATACTAATGCTATTATTGGAAACAGGGAACATTTGCCCGGTCGCTGTTTCTTGTTTGTTCTTAGCAACGATTTGCTGATGTGAACAGCACGAGATTTTGGTAATTTTAATAATTCCCTTATTTCATTAAGTATAGTTGGGTACTTGGGTGTAACAGTGAATATATGATGAAGTATGACTGCATGCAATCATTACTTTACGTAGAGACAAAACCATATGCATGATGTATGTAAGTATGTATGTAGTTGTATCTACAGTCAAAGTCAATTTTAATTAGATGACATATTGTTAAGGATGTACCTACATAGTTGTGTAACATTTAACATTGTTATAAAAGGAGATGGAAGTATGTAATATATAGAAGTACATACAGTTATGTATCGATAGTACTTCAATTAGAAATATTGAACATTTCAAATTAATTAACTCATTAAATATAGTAGAATCTTCTGTATCGAATTTACGTGATTTGTATTGATAGCGTCACTGATGTAAAAATTTAGGGATTAGTAAATTTTCGTTGTACTTTTAGTAATAAATTTTATGGTACTCTGAGGCTCAAAAAAAATTTACTCGACAGTTAGTATTCTATACATTCACCTGAATAAAGTTTTGACAGGTTCTACATAAAAAAAGAACCATCTACACATGGTAAATAACTTCGAACACATTGAGCGGAGCTTTCACCTCATACAATTTTTTTTTGTTATTTATATACGTTATCTAAATTATATTATACTATATATAAGTAAAAAAGTCTAAAAGACACATTCCTATGTGGCTAAAATTAGGTAAGTCCACATTAACATGGCAAATATTAATTCAGCAACAATTTCAGCAATTTGTTTGAGATCATAACGCGATTACGAATATTTCATTTTTCCTATCAATTTTCTACAAAGCTCGAATTATAGAGATGTGAATTCGATCGAAATTAAACGAATACAACCAATAAATTATAAAAATGAACTTACTTAAGTAGTGGGTACTTAAGAGTTCCTTATTAACATTCTCTTTCAGTTTGAAAAGTTCTTAAAGCTGTACATAGTTATACTAAAACTGGATATACAACCCCTTGTTACTCCTTTGAAAGTACATATATAACTTCAAATAACATTTTTAATGTAGATGAATTTATTTTTCATAAATCTGATCGATAAACTGAATTATAGACATTTTCGATTTGTAGGTACACAGTACCGACTTTGGTTATATACAGACATTTCAATGTAGAAAATGTTTTTTTGCCTGTCTGTATAATAAGAAAAAAGTGATCCATATTCGTTTGATGTTGAATTTAAATTTCGTTAAGGTATCCTGTCAACTTGAGCTATTTAATATTATATTTTTGAAATAAATATAACAAATTTATTCTTCGTACATACTTCTCGTACACTTATGCCGACATTTGATTTTAGCTTAACTCCAAACAGGCCCACAGTACAAATAGCAATATTGTTAAAAGCAGTATATTGTTAACAATAGTTTTAAAATAAATTTAAAAAAAAATATTAGGGTGTTTCGATCGTTTTTTAAAAATTAAAGAATTTTCAACTATAATGCAATTCGATTTAATTTATTTTGAGTTTGCGCTTTATTTCGCCTATTGAATGTTCGGAATATCTTTTGCAGGAATGAATTTTCTTACATTTTTAATGTTAAAGTCTCTCAAGTATAAAGAATCTTTCGTTGAGCAAAATTTTTTTCAATAATTCTGCCAAGTCGCGCCACTGTAAGTAGAATGTGAACCCCAAAGCAAGTCAATACAGTCAAATCTGTTTTTGTGCGTTTTTTTTTATGGATAGGGGCACCGCAAAAAAAAAAACAGATTTGAATGTATTTCCATAAATATAATTAGGTAAAACCATAACTTAACTAAATATACACTTTATCTGTAAAATTAATAAAAAAATATATTTTCTTGAGAAATTTTCCTTGACTGCCTAAGTGCACTACGTGTATATTAGCTATACGTGAGGTACAAATACTTGACCTACAAAAAAAAAACTTCTTTATTATCCAAAGCAATTCAGGTTATTCCATGAAAAGCATCTGTTTTCAAAATATTATTTTTTCTTTAAAAAGTCAATATTAACCAAGTTAAAATCTTTCTCTTTTGGTTTTTATCTTTTTATTAAATTTTCCTTAAAAAAAAAAACAAACAATAAAATCCTGAGTTTCGATTTAACAAAGAACAGCACATTACATATTATTATATATAATAAAAATAATATTCTTTTAGAGTAGAGAGAGAGGGAGAGCGAGAATTAACTTAATTACATTTACAGTAAATATATTTATATGTAGGAATGTAGATTTTGTTTTTATTAAAAAGAAACAATGAAAAAAAAAATCAAATCAATATTACTGAACCACCTTTGCCAAGCAATAAACGTTGATATTAAATTTTCCAACAGAATTACTCAGTAATTTTGAAGCAACTAGGGTGTGATACATAAATGAATTCCATCAGAAACACATGATTTTCTCTCTCTCTCTCTATATATATATATATTCTATATAAGTAAGTGTAAGTATATATGTATGCAGGCAACTGTATCTATACCTACATAATAAATTCACCCCTCAAATTTTAACAACATTCCACTGTTCACCCTTAAAATAAATTGCATTCTATGCGTGCGGAAAAGCCGACCATTATGATATGTGTCTACTGATTACAATAGTCGGTCTGTGACGGTGTGTATTATAGATTTTTACTCCAGTCAAAAATTGTCAATATTCGAATACTACACGAAAGATTTTTTATTTATGGTAATTTTTTTTTAAATATCTATGTAGTCATCCACATAATTATCTACTATACTTAGCACAAAAACTAAAAACTATTTTGTAGAAAAAAACATATTTGTATTGTTGGGGGTCGTAGGGGCGGGGAGATTTTGCCTATTTTCAATACCAAAGTTCTCGAAACCCTAAAAATGATAAATCCAAAATATATCAATTAAATGTAAATTTCCATGTATTTTGTAATGGAGTCGAGGGGTAGATAGGGGTAGCGTTTTATTTCGGTCCTATAAGATATCCCATTTGTTTCTAAATTATTATAAGAAATGAGATAAAATGGCTATTTTATAGTAATATGGTATGGGGGGGGGGTAGTGGTTGGTTCGTTCTATGCACAAATTGAAAATACATACATACATTTCGAAATGTTGTTATTTAAAACATGTTTTTTACAACAACAACAAAAAATTAGGAGGCGTTCGAAGGGATGGGGGATATTTTAAAAGGATTTCTTGCATATCTCACACAATTTTTGACATTTTCTATTACTTAATCGAAATGATGAAGTCTTTTGCAGGATCAAGCGAGAATTTTTTAATTTATTTTTAAGGATATTTTAGATCCTGGTGCAAAAATAGAAAATTTCTGCGTATAGTTGACTATTCCTCTAGACTACTTAATTAAGGATATACATTATTTCGGTCAGTTAATTCATATCATATCAGTATCTTTCTGTCCGAATAGGATCTGATTTAAACATTGTGGAAGTATTTCTTAGAACTGAACGTTACACCTACATATACTCGGATAGAATAAGTACATATTTCAGAAATGCCAGATTGCAAGGCAAAAAATTTGTGTACTGGACTATCGAATGCGATTAAATACTAGATAGATATTGTTTTTGTATATACGCAGCCTATTGCTGATAATTGAATAGTGTCTTCAAGTAGAAAAACATTCATTTTTGACACTCCGTTTTTATTAAGGTGGAATTAAATCCGAAAATATATAACTGAAGGGAAAATAGAATAAAAGGGCGAACGTGAAAGAAAAACCATTTACATTATTTGGTAATATTATATATTACGATATGGCTAAGTATATAATATACAATAAATACATATGTATAGGTAGAGCCCATGTGTCCAACAAATGGATAATTTGATTTGTTTTCCATTGGGGTGGTATATAATTACGTACGATATAAATTTAAGTGCGGAAATATGAAGGGAAGGAAAGTTCTTATCTGGTTGGTATAGTTATGTACATAATATATATATATATATATTTATATATACATATATAGTATAATAACTGTACTAATGTATTCACATGATGGTGTACTATAGATAGGATATGATAAATTACTTCAGTCATCGAGCTTTGAATAAATTATATGAATGGTTGCGCCCAAATAAAGGAAATGAAGACTTTAATGAGAATTTCAGAAGACTCAAACAGTATTCAATGTTTTGAGTGTGCTTAATTCAAGGATACTATTTCGTTAATAGATTCAATGTTTACGAAACAATAATGTCATTAATGTACGTGAATTTGAATGTGAATTTGATTTAGTCATTCAATTGAACTTAAATACTTTTCACGTTACAACAAATATCAAATTCATTACCGACAATTGAAGATTTTTGACTATGTACCTATACGTTATACGAGTATACCTATGTACTATATGGATAATAGAAGGAAGGAAGTTTTCTAAAAAGTAATTTATCGCATCAAAGAATATTTGTTATATACATCTTTGTTCGCTGTCTCACACAATTGAAATGTAAGATTTTCAAATTCCACAAAACCATGAAGTTGAATTTGTTCATATGCGATAAGTTATATTCGTAACTACATATATAAACTACTTACTACTACTTATGTGGATACGTGGTTAGACTAGTAGATGGGTCCATATATTTAGTCATTGAATTACGATGCAAAAAGGAATGACGTCGAATTTCCATTTGATTTGGACGTACAATTTTTAATTTAATTGGAGACAATAAAAAATGTTTAACTCTCTATACTTTTAGAAATAATTCACATTTTTGTATGGGCAATATTGTCTGAACAAAAAGATTGAAAAAACTTCATAAAATCTTTTTCATAAACATTGAATAACAAAAATTGATATACTCGTATCTTGCTAACAAAAATATACTAACTCTCAAATTTTTTTCACAAACTAAGGTAAAGTTAAGGTTCAAAGTAAATAGCAAAAATAATTTTTTTTTTGCAGGTATGCAATTCGATTTTTTCTTATTTTTATATTTTAACTTAGGTTTTAACAGTAAGAACATTTCCAAACTTTATTCAATTATATTTTTACCAAAAAGCTTTTCCATTTCTCTCAAAAATAAGCTCTAACTCATCAAAATTGGCCTAGCAGTTTTGAAGTTATCATTTTTTGAATTTTACACTACATACCAATTTTAAAAGTAAAGTCCCCTTACTAACTCCAAACATAAGCAATATAAATTAAAAAAATATCTTCTACAACATTTTTTTTTATTACCAAAACTGGATATTATATTCTGAAATATAAAATGGTGACCTCAAAAAATATATCTACAGAAGTTATAATATTTCCATAAATAAAAATTTTACTCGCATGCCAAAAACAACTGCTAAACAAAATATGTCAACACTATCAATTCATGCGATTATCCCGTCAGCCCACCGAAATGACGCCTCTGAACATAAATATTATAAAAGAATTAGAATTGCAATAAATTAAACAATTTAGGCCAATTTGGGATAAATTCATTTTTGTTATTGCTGTGATATAATCAAAGTAATAGACATAAAAATGTGTATAATATTTTTTTTGGTTAATATTGTTCATTACTATACATATACAAATCCATACATACATAACGGAAACGGCTCTTATACATTTGACCAATTACGTTATTTCTGCAAACAGAAAATATGCTTTGGAAACTATATAGAAAAAGCTTATCTAAGCTTTAATTAATTTTTATTTCACTGCGATAGCAAGTCGAGAAGAAGAAATAAAGAAAAGCCTACACATATGAACTCATTGCGAAGAGCACTTAGCAAATAAATATCCTTCGGGTTATTACGACATCGTTTTTGTTGGCACAGTGCTTTTACAACGAAATCCTTTTTCGTTGTTCAAACAGAAAAACACATTAACTTTTCTATATATGTATTGTATATGCATATGGATGTATGAATGTCTATATGTATATGTGAGATAGTGCTTTGAAAAGTTTGACCACATTTACACATTTCAAATACAAAAAGAAAAAAAAAATTGTTTAATTTAAAAGCAGACGATAAATAAAAAGTATTTCACATTTTATTGTTCCATTTTAGGATTAGAATAATTTGACAAAAACACAGAAAAAAAAGAGGATTAGGCAAAAAGACACACAATGTATGCAGGTGTCGTCAATTATCGGACCACGGTCTAAAAAAAAAGATATGTTTTTTTGCCATTTTTAAATTATAGTAAAACATTTTCAAAATGTCCTTAATAAATGTTCAACCAAAAATAATCCATAAACAACAACTACCCAAAAAAAAACAACAAAAAAACAAAAAAACAGCAAAACAAAAAACAAACAAATTGGTGACCCCTGTTGTGTATTCATACACAATAGAAAACAGAGAACACTGATGGAACAAAATAATAGTTGGACGTCCATTAAGCGACAAAAAGCACAGTTTGCCTCGCATGGAGAGCACATAAAAGTTTTTTTGTCGTGCCAAATTCAATTTAACTTTGATATTCTAACAATGTTTAGTGCTGCCATATATGCGGAGTGTCGCAAAACGTTTTTTGCATCGTAAGCAACGTCAATCGCACATCGTCAACGAAGAGAAATGCTTTTATCCTCTTTATTCTATGTTAAGGTTGAAGGGTAAAGAAAATATATTTCCGTAAAAGAGAAAAATATGAAAAATATATAGATTTATTTATGTATGTATGTACTGTACATATATATACATATGTATGGATGTATTCTACATTATGTATGTATGTATTAAAATATTTTTTTTTCTATTTTTCTTCTTTTATACTGTGAGAATATATAGTATTTGATGTGTCTGGTGTATTACATACATAAATTGGAATATTTGAATTTATTTTCTTAATAAAAATGTCAATGTTTAGAGTTGATCTTGTATATATAAAAATAAAAAAACAAACGTAGCACATTAACTTGTTCATAAAAGTGCATTTATAGTTACTTAATGCTAAAAGGCTTTCGTTCGCATAAGATACATACATATTGTCATACTGAATCTTTTAGATTTATCCGACAAAGAAATAACAACTATATGCTCTGGATCCACTGATGAAAAGAAAATACCATTAAATTGACGTTAATATGGTTTGAAATCGTTTATATAAAAAAAAAAAACCATATCAGTTGCAGAAACCACGAATCATACTATGAGAATTGGTCTTTTTTCAATTTTGATATACCCACTGTCAGTCGGGGCTCGCGAGAATTATTGATCCCTTCATCATGGGACTATTATAAAAAAAAAAACTTACGTCTTTTGATGAAAGAAATCGAAAAAAAATTTGGTGAGGCTGTGACTATCTTGACCGTTATTTATCAATTTTTTTAAAAAGTGACCCACCCAATTTTTAACTTTCTTAAATACTAAAGATATGGTTTTCAAACTTTGTATTTCTATATTATTTTGAATTTGAAGCATTTTTTGCCAAATAAAATTATTCGAAAAAGTTAAGGTCCATACATCTATCTTTATAATATCAAGCATTAGAAATATTAAGTTATCTACTTTTCCGGGCCCTAAAAGTATTTGAGTATGTATATGCGATAATTTTTATTTACTCGAAATATATTTGGAATAGAGTGTATAAATAATATGACAAAATTTATATATAGAGAATAAAAAAATGAAGATTTCATTAATAGATCAAAAGGTTCTATGGCCGACCGTTAATGGTGGCTGCAATCAGTTTTATAGGAGTATAATTTTTACGGTTTTTAATCATTTACTCGAAATATTTTCGGATTAGAGAAAAATAAAAATTACAAAAATTCTAGCGAATAAAGAAAATAAAATTTAATGAATACACCAAAAAGTACCACGCCACCAATTTTATATAAGTAGCTTTAAATCATTTACTCGAAATATATTCGGATTATGAAAACAATGATAGAGAATAAAAATATTAAGATTTTATTAATGGACCTAAAAATTCCACATCCAACCGTTATGGCGCATCAATCAACTTTATGTTCCATTTATATTCAATTTATAGAATAGAAAAAAGAAAAAAGAGATAAGGACTAAGTCGTAGATAATAAATAATAATTACTCATTATAATAATTTTTTCTGGTTTTAATAATAAATTCGGATTTAAAATGTTTTCAAAAATTTCAAAAATGTTTTTTAATTTAAATGACTGTGTTCCAGTACTTACATCATTATTTATCATTACATAATACATAAACTAATAAATTCAAGAATGTCATGAAAACGATATGATTTTGGTTTTTAATTTTGATTGTATGTAAGTATCCGGAGAACAATTTCAATACAAAAAAAAAAAACACATAAAAATCTTTACGGTGCATATTAAATAAACAAAATTCTGTATATATATATATATATATATATACATATATTCGACCTACCAACTACAATTTATTCTAAAACTAAAACAAAACAAAGAAATTATACGACGCGTATTTCGTTTCTTTTAAACTTGCAAAAACATTGGCTAATTGCCAGAGAATGCCAAAGTTCCTGCTGTTTTCTCTTTGTACTTTTTTGGGGTCGCGTGTTATGCCATCCCGTGATTTATTTAATTTAATTTTAATTCGATGTTTCTCATTGAATACCTCAAATGTTTGTAATTCATGTATTTCCTGCTGGCGTTAATAAAAACAATTCACAAGGTACATATGTATGTATGTGTTTAGATTGTATGTAGGTATATAGTATATCGACGGTAAACACATGGCTGAGTGTGTGAGATTCCATACCGTACAATCGTACAATCGTACATAGTCAATACATTCCGATAACTATTAGAAAATTCCAATTCCAATTCCATTTTAAATGAACCATCATGTACTTGTCCATATTGTTTGAAATCGATAGACAATTTTGAAAATGGAGAATTATTCTTAGTATGTACTCGTGAGTCGTACCTAACAGTTTTCGTTTTATTATATATGGATCTTGATCTTTTATATTTTATATACGATCATTGGGATCGATCATGAATCATCGAAATTGTCTTCAGTCATATGTACACATATAACTAATTATTTTTTAAAGTGTATGATGTATATTGTAAACAGGATTTTGAAATGGGTTACATGTATAATTTGAAAATGATTTATTAGCGTCTCCATATCGTAGAGATGAAATTCCCAATTGGTTTGTAATGGTCTTTTGATTACATAAAATTTGTTGTTCTATTCATATCTATAGTGAAGACCATTTGGCTTTGGGACCAAACCGAACGCTTTGATAATATAATGACTTTGTACGTGTTGGAAATTATTTTGGGAAACAGCCACCATAGCAAACAATATTTTGTACAGTTGAAAGGTCAATGGGCAAACCGAAATTCAAGTTCAAGTAAAACGTGTAAACATTTTCTAAAGGGATTATTATTGACACTAATATGAGCCATGGAGGGTGGAGGGGATGGTGGTTGAGGAAAATTTGATATTAAATTATATTAGACCTTTTTTGGAAGGTCAATGAGAGAATATTTTTATATGAAATTTGTTGAATAGTGGTTAATAGTTCTATTAGATTAGTTGAAGAGAGCAAATCAAATTTTTCGTTTAATATTTACATTTATTAGATAGAAACATAGTAAAATTGTAATTATTCAGAATTCTCGTTATATTTGATTGAGGATACGAAGTAACAAAGGTGGCGACAATTATGTTTGTTTTAAATAGTTTATAACAATGTGTGTCTGTTTACGCGTCATTAGTTTATGACACTTGATCAGGATAAAGGCAAGTGGAGTGGCTAAAATTACGTATTTTTCGTTATGTTAGTTTTGGCAAGAAGAAAAGTCCGAATCTCGAAACAACTAACAGAAAATAAGCACAGTAGAGAAAAAACGAACTAGTAACAAGGACAAGAATTCTGATAAAGTACAAAAAAGGAACTAGAAAAATTCTAACACAGTTCAATTAAAAGAGAAGGAAGACGGAAAAAGCCATAGTTCATAGTATTCCCTATACCATTTCTTTCTGTAATTTTGAGTAATTATTTTCGTTGATAGAGTTTTGCGTTAAATAAACAGTTTTTTTAGTGTTCAATTTACGACATTGTTTTTATTTTTTAAATTTATTTATATTTATGTGCCTGAGAGAGGCGACGGGTCATTACAAAATAAATTTATGAAAAAGAGAAAATTACTTTTAGTTTATGTTTTTGTACTTGACTCTTTCTTACTTAGATGATGTACAAATTATTAAATCGCAAACGAAAAATTCAGTCAAAATTGCAATATGAAAATTATAAAAAAAAACAATTTTTCAAAAAAAAAACAATAAAAAAATAAATAACTATTAAAATAAAAAAAAAAACATTTATGATATTTCCATTGGTTATTTTCACAAAATTCAGCAAATTTCTTTATTTATTTCTCCTCGATTTTTGGCAAAGGTGACGATTTGAATTTTTGTATTTGCTCTAAAAATACTAAATGCTAGAAACGATTGTTGGTTATATAATTTATTTCAATATCTCTACGATTATTTGATGTTCAACAAAAAAATGCTAAAATTCGTTTCTGGTTTATATTTTCCTCAATAGTTTTCGATTGGAGAATCTTCTTATTTAGGTGAGAATTTTGTTTTTTGAACAAAAATAAAATTAATTTGAAATTTTATTAATTTTTGATAATAAAAAAGAAGAAGCAATTTTTCGAGACTATTTCTATTTTTCTTAATTTTGATTAATTACAAAAAAAATGGAAAGTAAATTTGTGGGTAAATTTTGTACATATGTGATATTGAATATATTTTTTCCTTTTTTTATTAAGTACTCTCTCTGTCCCATAATAAGGGGGTACATATGTAGGTATTTCTATAAAAAATCTGTGATTAACGTTGTTTTCATAAAATTGGTAGGTTATATCAATTGAATATTTTTGAAAATGTATTCCTTGAGCTGGTCAATTGATGGCCTTGAGTTTAACTAGTTTTTTTCGATAAATATTGTTAACTCAATTTTATACCATAATATAAGACAGAGGGGAGTATTCAAAATTATTTTTTTTTCTCAAATAAAAAATTATCACAGTCTGGAAAATATTCTCAAAAAAAAAAAAAATTATGTTCCTATTTGACAAATTTTCAAATTGAATCTTTTTTTTTTAAATTTATTTAGAATGTTACTTACTTTATATGATTTTATTTGAAATAATAGAAGGTTTTTCAACATCACTCACCTGCAAAAAAAAAAAAACCAAAAAATTAACAATAATTAATGAAAATATTTGTAATTTATATAAAAATAATTAATAATTTATTTCTGTATAGTTTTGTAGTCAAAATAGGTCTCAAAAATGGATAGTATTTGAAAACTTAATTTTGAATACAACACGCCAACAGTGTGCGTTATTTGTACAAATTCAATTTTTTTTTTATCTTTTTCTTTTAATCAACGTCTGACGATAGGGTTCGAGTTTCTCCTGGGGATAATTTTTTCAATTAAATTTATAAAAACATAATAATAATTCGTTCTCAAATATTTACAAAAAACAAAAACAAGACAAAAAATTACTTTGAATTAATTTTGTGTATAAAAAGTATATGTATAAGAAATAGGTAGGTAAATAACATTAACGAATGTAAACTTAGATGCCTTTATCAATCTAAATTTAATATTTATCCAAAAGAAAGAAAAAAATACAAACCAAAATTCAAAAATAAATAAAAGAAATGTTACCATGCACCATCCACTTACGCTGCCTACTATATCTACACACAACACAAGCCCATCATTACAACCCCTTTTGTGTATGTGTGTGTTTGTGTATATATATAATTGGATATAGCAACTAGGATTTCTAAATTAAAATTTCTGCTTCTTCGAGCTTTAGATATTATTTTGGATTCATTTGCCATACAGAAGAAAAATAAGGGGAAAATATATTTAGAAATAAATGAAAATGTTTTTCACATCACAAATAAGAAAATGTGTATTTTTATCGCAAAAGAGCTCAAATTAAACAGAAACAGGAATAGGTAATTTCATTTTTATATATTTTTGCTTCTCATAAACAAATAAAGAAAAATTGTTTCATAGGAAATCATAAATTTATTATTTGCATTGAATTTCTACGAATTTAGGATACAAAAATATTAAACATGTACGGTACCTATTTACATACGAGTGTTTTACTTATATACCTACCCACCTACAATCTTTAATTTAATGTTTTTGAAACGATTGATTTTTTTTTCTTCTTCGAAAAATCAAAGAAATTTATTTATACAATTTAATATGGAGGTGTAGCATGACATACAATTTTCGATTATTTTTTTCTTTCTTTCTTTTTTTGACTTTGATTTATTAATATTTTCTATGGCAAAGGGAAAGATATTTTTTACTTCCCGAGGGTGATGATAAGATGAAAACCAAAAAAAAAAAAAAAAAAATTACTTATTGATATTGTATTACTTAATCTCATTTTACCAAAATAATAAGCAATTTAGTAGAAACATAATTTTAAGAAATCTAATCTATCGATTATTTATTATTTTATTATTATTATTGGAAATTTATTATATTTTTTCTTTTGATCATACCTAGAGCTGGATGGAATATTTTCGGAAATTAATTTTTGCCAAATTTTTTATATTTTCTATTTCTATCGGACTCAGCTAGAAGGGGCTAAATCCCAAAGTGGTGGTTGGAAGATTTTCATTCGAAACATAAGTCTATAGTCTAGGACTACGTGAGCTGAACGAATACAGGTAAAATTATTCATCGATATTAAACTTTGTGTTTGACGTATAAATTTTCACCAAACCCATTTTCTATCTCTAATATGCACAACATAAATACGAAGCGTCATTTGCAGATTTGTCTGATAATTATTATGTTTCTTGAACGTGAAAGGAGTCAAAGGATATTGTACAATGAATGCTCGTTTCATTGGTAGTGGCCGGATAGTTTGAAATTTAATTTAGATAATTGTTGTTGTTGAAGAAGACACTTTGTGATATTATTGATTTTCGTATCTTAAATTTTATCTGAAATAATTGGAAGTCAGAAACCTAGATTCGATTTTCACAAAGAACTTTGAATATGCTACGAAATGATTTCTTTGGTGAGATTTTTCGGTGAAAAAATTGGCAAATATTTATCTGGAGTATTTTGATTTGATTTTTTTAGTTATTTTGTATCACTTTCGAGTAAATAAATCCTGAAATATGTCAAATTAAAAAGCTTGTCAAGAAAGATTATCCCTACTGTATGTTCTTTTTTATGAAAAAAAAATGTAAACCCACAATTATGTAACACAAAAATTAAAAACTATTTTGTATTAATAATTTTTTCAGAAATTTTGTTATTATTTGCTATTAAGTGGAAGAAAAAAAACACAAATAATTGTATAGAAAGGGGTCGAAGGGGTGCCGGATTTTGCCCCTTTTCTAAAAACCCAAAGTTGTTCTTGTGACCCTAAAAATATTAAATCCAAAATTTCGTAAAATTATCACAACGCGAATTTTGAGTTATCATGTTTCCGTTGGCTCGCTGGCTCGATCCTAGAGCGAAAATCTTAGTTTTGCATGAAACGTAAAGAAAAGAAACAAAATAAGGGTGACATCTCGAAAAATAAAAAAATTCTTAACAAAAATATGAAACCAAAACTTCCGATTAAACATTAGGATCACGATTTCCGTTGTTAATTGGTACGACAGAAAGTCGAATAGTCTATTACGTAGTATTTCTATAGAATCTCTTTGAATGACTCTCATTTAAATAAATAATATCACGAAAACCGTGAAAATTGAGCCAAATTTGAAACGCATAATGATCAAAATTAAAAAAGCAATCTTAAATTCAACGCTACACTTCCAAACAACGCAAATCGGAACTACCCAAATCGAGGTCTTAGTGTATTTCATAATACAGCAGGAAGTTAAACAAATTCTATATCCCATTGGTTATTTTTAAAGCAATTATGTTGTGAGGGGAGCCTTTACCGATTCATAAAAATATTGTTTTCAAGTTTTTTGTCTATAGATTTGTATTGAGTAATTATGTGAAATAAAATTACAAAATTTCCATTTGATAGCAATAATTTTAGAACACATTTTCTTATATGTTTTTTAGAGAAAATTTATGAAAATTTAAAGAAATAAATAAAATATTTCCTCAATTTTTGTCTTTTAAATACAGGGCCTCAAACGCAAATGCCACAAAAGGAACTAACGAATTATGCGCAAACTACTGGGATGATGATTTCATAAAGTTTGATATTAGCCTGTAATCTATAAGATTTTCGAGTTTTCGTTTCACTTCTAGAATTGATTTTCAATCGTCATTTTGTAATTTCAGTATGCCCCTTACTCTAGCAAACGGTTTAATGGGTATTATATAGGGTTTAGGGGCATCTCACAGTTTTTATTAAAAAAATATTTCAAATATAGTCAAATTGAAAGTGACAAATCTTTATATCTTGCTTTTATACGAAAAATAAATTATCTTATCTTATCTTAATAACAAAAATAAATAGAAATTAATTTTTAATTTCTTCTATTAAAATTCTGCTCTCATATCTAATGTAGGTATGTACTTATATCTAACAACAAATTACATAACTACAAAAAAGAGGGGAGTCATGTGGGTAGAATCTTCAATTCCAAACAATACAAATAATATTTAATAGAATTTCATCTTTCTTATTGACATCGAATTTTTCTACTGTTCAAATATTTAAATTTCAATTATGATTTATCTTCATATTTAATTTTATCAAAATATTACCGGCAAAAGCTTTATTTTTATATGTATACTTTGTTAAATATATAAAATAGACAAACAAGAAAAATCTATTTAAGAAAATAATAAAAAAAAAAAAAAACGATTTTTCTTTATCTTTTTTTCCTATATAAGGATGAATATTAAATATTTTTCCCGACTGTGGAATTAAAATTGTTTAATAATTAATAATATCTTTAAATATGGGGAAATGTAGGGCAGATATTTGGAAGAAAATCAATTTCAATTTGAATTTAATATAAAATGCAAATAATAATTGGTGAGGAGGAAGTGCAAAGTATCCCAAACAAAATACCTACCAATCACAACCATACCGATATATGATATGCTGATTGATCAATACATTTTTAGCATTTCAGAAATAATGGCAATTATATAATATTCATAACAATTGCTATAAATACTATAATATACTTACTTATGTACTATATATATGTATATAGGTAAAGCATTTTGTTATATTTATGTATTGTGATTGTGAATGATTAAATGAAATGTGCTTTTTGAGCGACGAAAATTAGTTAATTAATTAGTCATAATGTAAAATAATCTAATTAAAATGGCTTTGTTGTTAATTAAATAGGCTTTCTCGCAGTGATGTATAAATAATTAATGTTCCTTGGTATATATACGAGTACATAGGTAGGTAGATAGGTATATGTAGGTTAAATATTCGATGTACTGTACAATGTACATAGTTACATATTAATACAGAGTTGCCTTACATCTTGACATATTTACTGAGTGCAGAAGGATTTCCCTCATATTGAAAATGATGTAAGTATCATGGGATATTCCTACTTAATTATTTCATTACATTGAAGCATATAAGATCCTTTAATTAAAATTAATTGCAATATTATTTTGAGATGAAAATCAATAATTACGGCAAAATATGTCCTTAAATGTCTCATCTGATATTCCATTGATATATATCCTGATGTAATAAAGGTAAGTACACAATATAAATATATATATTATAAATTTATTGTTTATGACTGTCTGTACAATTGTAATCATCATAGGACTATTTAAAATCGAAAATTAGGTTATTTTAAAGGAAAAAAAAATTAATACAAATTAGGGAATTCATTGAACATATTGACCGTTTTTTAAAAAGTGACAAAATCTTAATATAAAACAATTTGTTTGGCAAACAATGCTGGACATCCAAAATAATATAACAATAAACATTTTCAAAAGGACATCTTTAATTATTAAAAAAGTTCACAATTTTGTCACTTCTTAAAAAAAACGATCAAGATGTTCGATTTCATTCGTAATTCTTTAGTTTTCGATAGTCGAGAAACTCATTAGATACTATGACAGATACTATGACAAACACTATGACAGATACTATGACAAATACTATGACAGATACTATGACAGATACTATGACAGATACTATGACAGATACTTTTTACGGATGCAAATGCAGATAGTAGGATTTATAATTTCATAAAAGGTTTGAGAGAGAAAAATGCGTATCTGAGAGATTTAAAAAAAAAAAAATTCACAAACATTAGCTTAAGGCGCTCGGCTCGGATAAAATGTCTTAAGCCGCCCCTGTATGTACAACACAATCATACATCTATTCTGTCACACTAAATAGTACGAGCATGACACGGTGACAAGGGTTTTAACTTTGCTTTTGTTTGAAATACATGTACTGTATCTGAATCTGTGCTTGATGGTTAAAACTTGTAAATAATCTGTTGTTAAATAAATGAACGTTAATTTTGTGTGTTATAAACAATTGAATAATTTTAATGACTTAAAATGCCTAACATTTAATTATAATTTCATTTCATAACTTTGATTGAATGATATATTTGATGGTATTCTCGTAATGCTAACTACTCGTACGTATTTTCACATTAGGTAATACTAAATGCAATCAAATTTCAGTTATGTACGTGTTTAAATTTCCATCAAAACCATAAAACAAACAACAGAACCACCACCACACCCCATAAACATAAACTCTAAACAGGAAATTAAAATCATCCTATTTGCGTTATTTCAAGTATGTGTTGTGTATACATACAAAACGTTACGTTATTTGTACGCATTTACAAACGCAACAAAATATCCCCTTTCATCGGTGTTGTCACATTTCATGTTAAGTCTTCTCGGCTTGTCAAACCATTTGCCTAACATGTCTGTGAAAAGATTGATGATACTTCGCTGCTACTTACATATATATATATATATATATATAGTCGTATATGCCATCATCCGAAAACCCGTAAGATATTCGGTTGGGTTTTTTTTCCCTTTTTCCTTTCCTTTTTGGAAAGTATGTTTGCACTTCCCCATGGGAAATCCTACATTTTTATTATAAACAGAACTTTTCCTAACTTTCAATTTTCTTTCTTTTTCGCTTTTATTTTGTTGCCAAAAGTTGTGACAAAATTGGTTAAGTTAGATATTTAGATTTATTCGTTGGGAATACTTGTTCGGCAAATTTCCACTATATAATACCTAAAAAAAAAAGAAGAAGATAGATAACATTATGAACTTCACATGATAACTTTCATTGGGATCTGAAACTGACAAATTTATAATAAAAAAATAAAAACATTTTTATCCACATTGCTACTTATCGCTATTTGTTAATGCACTCAACTATTGTTGGATGTCAAACATTACTCCACTAACATTAATTTACAAACTTTATTATTTGAGTTGCATCACACACGTCATCGTTGTCTCAGTCAGTATATATGTATATGTATATAATATATGGTGCTATGTTTAATCCATCTGACTTCCTGTAAATTTATTAAGTGGTTTATGTAAACTTTAATGCTAAGTTTCATGAGTTTGCTTTAAGGGTTAATGAGGGTAAGTAAATTTGCCCAGGTATAATTAATTTTACATTAGAAATAAAGTGTTAAAGTAATTCAGATGAGATAAATTCTATGTGTCAGTCCGTTCCCCATATTTTATTGGAATACATAGGTAGGTACGGTGTGTGTGTGCACGACCTAATTTCTACAAAATAAGTATAAAATACTATATTTAAGATTAGCTAATCGTTTTTAGGGATATTTTCATTTTACATTTAAAATAAATTAAATTTCTGTTTTCAGCAAGAAAGTGTAGGTATAGGTAAAAATATAATTTATAAATTTAGGTTAGTTAGAAGTATGATTATTTGCTAGAGATACATACATGGAATTTGGAATGGAATTTGAATTTTGAACAGTAGGTACAATTAACACGAAATACATATAATATTCACTCATACATATATGTAAGTAAATGTAGGTAAGGCTAGGTAATGCATAAATTTATATGTAAAATGCAGAACACTAAGTTATCTGGAACTGGGTCAATTTTCATCATAATACAAGGATAATTCGAAGTTGTTGAGAGATCCTTTCGATGCAAATTTAGGGTAATGCAACATCAGAATAGTTTTTCAAAGAATCTAGAACTGTTGCTTATTAATTCATCCAAATTGCATCACTCTCCGGTGGAGTTACACTAAGATAAATTTAAGTACAAAATGCAATTCTAATTTTGTTTTGTTTTTGCCGATAGTTCTCCAATATTTTTCATTACTGTAATTAACCTTGAATCTTGGGTTTTTTTCTCTTCATCTTTATGTAATTTTGGACAAAATATGAAAAAATTACAATTTTCTATAAGAAAAGAATTGCGGGATTTCCATTCCTGAGATCTTTACTTGACGAGTCTTCAAATAAAAACTGTTTTTACTTTCAATTGGACTATATGTACATTATATTAAAGGAAGTATTTTTTTTTAGATATCTCCCTCATTTTGTTTCATGTTCACGTTTCATTTAAAAAGTAAGAAGAATACTCATTCGCTCGGAAACACGATAACTCAAAAACGTTATCTCAATTATCTAATTTACCGAAATTTACCGAGTTTCTTGGTGTCGCGAGAACTCCGGCAATTCCTTAACCTTTCTATTCAGCCCCATACATTTTTTTTAAATTATTATTTTCACCCATTAAATGAACGAATCTTAAAAAGTATCCTTTTTTTAGTATTTTTTTTTTGTAGTCATTTTTGGCAGACTTTTTTTCTTCATTTTTTATTCGTTAAATAATAGTGTTGTACATGGTTTTTTTGAAATATTGTCTTACGATGTGGTTCGAATCCCCGAATAAATCTGCCTATAAGTTTTCTATATTTAATTACGACAGGTGGTTTGATTTCCATTCGCTATACATTAAGTCCTCTCTCTTTTTTTTATAGAGGAACTATAGAATGAATCCTCTTGTTACGAATAAATCAATGAATTAAGTCTCTATTTAGTACTTACAATGACAACCAAAAACATTGTTACGGAAACAATAAATAATTAGTCAGAACAATTAGAACAAAAGTTACTAAAATTGCAAAATTTAAATAAATTATTATTTGGTAAATAAATTTTAGAGAAAACTATACAGGTACATATTATAACGCTATACATGTATTTAATTACACATGTTCTATATTTTCTATATAATAAGTATGTACTGTACAGTATATATAGCTAGTAATTTGACCTGTCAACTATATATACTTACTTATATATAGTACACATTATACTTTAGTATATTATTCTATATGTACATGTACAGTACATAGTCCTATAATTCTATAGTGTAACTAACAAAACTCGTTTTTACTTTATTAATTAAAACTCTAAGGACTACAGGTTTCTGGATACAATGAAATACCCAACAGAGTCATACTTTCACTATATTACTATATTATAAACAGAGGTGTTTTAATGGAACTTTTAACTAACGCTACATATTAAAACTAATTAATGTTTCATGTTTCTGGTATTATACGTTTTGTCGTTCCCACTGGATGTAGTAACTCATTATTTTTGTAATTAAAATGGTCTTATTGTGACAAAAACCTCTAAATAATATTTATGTATAATTAATAATAAATCATTGAAAAATCCTATAAAATGTCTATAACATATATATTTATATATAAATAAGGAAAACAACTTGTTACGTATGTATGTATGTATGTGTATAACAGTAGTTTTAAAGGGTTGCTAATTAATTAATGATCTTAGGTTATAAACACATCCATTAATATTCATTGTATCATAGAATCTATGTCTGTGAATTTGCAAATCTATGTATAGGATGAAAAGAGAAATACTTTCTTAGTAAAGTTCGTCAAGGCTAATCTCTATACAAAATAATTGAATTAGTAATGACCAATTTAATTATTGTAATCGGATGCTCTATGGTATTTATAATATGATTTCCATAATTTTTCATCGTTGGACCAAAATCTATAAATTTTAATTTTCATTTTGAATAAAACGACGATTTTAATTGAAAAATCATGTTCGGTGGACACGAACCATTGATTCATAAATATTAAAATTATTAATTCTGTTGACAATCACGATATGGAAAGAATAGTATAACTTTAGGTCACACATAGAACTTATTAGGAATACGTCATTGATTTTACTATTTTACGACTACGCAGCTAAAATAGTTAATAATTTACATTTGTGGTAAAATAGTAAAATTACTGACATTATTACCATGGCACGTTTTACTTTTTACCATACAATGTAAATTAATTAAAAATAAATTACTACATTCATAGTAAAATTACCATAGCATAAATATTATGATTTACCAGTGCATACTACCAAATATGGTATAGTGTTTTTACTATAGGATTCTCATATTACTGTACGGTTGGTAAAAGTACCACAACCGGCATTCGTTGTATTGTATATCAATCGCTTTTTGTATTGATTTTACCTTAATTTATAGTAAAAATAATAACTTTTTTTTCGCTGTGTGTATAAATATATAATAATATAAAATTCAAATACCTACATTGTTGGTGGAAGCCAAATTCAACCAAAAATAATACATTGAGTACATAATTTTAATTAAATACCAGTTCACTTATAAAATCTACCCTTATGAAAATTCCTCTATACAGTTTTGGTATTGTGATTGTGGTTAATTTAAATTTATGCAATACTATGGGTGGAAGATGGAAGTTCTTTTCAAGGATTTTGAATAATTTCGATAACATTTACTTTAAATGAAAGTTCTTTGGTAAACAACAGCATTTGGGCTACAGACATAGTTGGAGTTTATGTTATTCTTTAGAAAATCTTATTTTTGAGAAGTTTTTTTTTTAATTATCTTGAATTCTTGTAAAATAAGAATATTAGTGAAACGAGATTGTGATCAACTTCAATTTTCGTTTGACGATTGCATTGCATACATATATTTGTCTACCATGCTACAACGAATATAGAAACGAAAACAAAACAAATATAGAAACGAAAACAAAATGTCTTTTAGTCACTGTTTCGTTTGGGTTTAAAGACAATCTAATTAGTAACAATTTAATAAAATTAATTTTTGGTTCTTATACCGACTTTAGAATAGAATTGCATTTCTATCTGTTCTATTAGACTGTGAATCGATTATCAAAAATCATCATTCATCAGTATTACAAAGTTATATAATTTTATTAAGCAAATTATCGGTACACACAAACAGACACACACATATACATACATATACAATGAACACAGGCATATATACTAATTAAGATTTGATGTTAACCTACTGGCTAAATCATCTTTGACAGTAATAAATATTTATTCCAATAGACTATCTTTTCTGTATTATCCTTTCTCTATACATTATCATTTCGATATTAAATCTTGCTCCAAGATACCGTATACGACTATATATACATATTATACATGTATGTTATACATAATATACATAACATGTTCAATATCTACATGCATACATTACATACATATATGTATAGATAGACAATATATTACATTTTCCAATTTGAACATGATTATGCTACATTGACTATCAATGTTCAACTATGATTTATATAGGGTGAAAGACTAGCCTATAGAAAGTACTTATTTCTGCAAGGTTAATAAGGGTAGCCTGGACTATGTTATCCTCTATTATAAGTATTTTGTGTGATGTGCGTGTGTTAAAGGCTCATGCATAAAGTATATCGGGGGGTTATATCTATTAGTAATATCGGTTCATCGGCAACGGTATAATGACATTAATATTGTGTTGTATAAAATTGGGAAGCATATTTAAATCACCATCATCCCTGTCCAATTTACCTTACTTTAATGTCTACAGAGAAAAATTTAGGTAATATATACATATTTATATATGTACTACCTGTGGCATAAGATGGAGTATTTTTATTTGGACATACATTTGGGGAATAGGTTTTTATTTTACAGTTCCTGTGGAACATTTTAAATCAAATATAATTTGGAAATGTCCTCAGTATGGTAGAAAGTAGCACAAACAAACTTAAATTGTTTTGTCCTTTTTGCACCACTGCCAATAAGGATCCTGAAATAATGAAATATTCAAAATATTTCTGCTTTTCTTAATTTTCTCTGACAACAAATCAGTAAAAACAAATCGGTATGAGATTGATGATTAGTCGAAAAATTCATAACACAAATATGTATTCACAAAGTGTTACTTTGGTTAAACATTATGAACAACTACATCAGCAAACCATTCCTTACAATAACAGTGAAAATGAAAGAGATGCGAAGAAAAATGGATGGAAAAATTAAGTTTATTTATTTTGGTACACATTTTGCTATGTTCCTTAGTATTTTATATCAAAAGGAAAATAAATGCCTTATAAGTGAATATACATTGTTATTTTTATAGTGTGCTTGTTTAATCCTGATTTTTTTAAGTGTATTACCTACTGATTAGAGATTTGTTAGGTACCTAATAATAATAATATTATGAGTAGGTAAATATAACGTAAATTTTTTCATTAAAACATAAATTATTAACAAATGCATTCCGTTATGTTGTCACAGGGTCACACCTGTTTTAATCTGTGTAACAATGGTTTGAGAGTTCACGTTAGAGTCCTTCGATATTATATATAATATTATTGGCAACGAGCATACAAATAGATTAGTTAAATCAGGTAATATTAATGGAGATTCTTTTGGAGCTGATCCAAACGACATTGACAGCGTCTATACTCTGAAGCAGTAAATTATATCGTTATGATGACCCCAGTATAATCGATAAAGACCCGAAAATCCAACAAACAAAAAAATCGCACTTTCTTCTAAAGAGTTCATATTCATTTAAACCACCCTCCCCTCCTTCTAATAGGAATTTTTATTGTATTTTCGGCTTTCATTTTTCACTAACGAAACATCTTTCCCTTAATATGTGTATGCAGTACTGGTATGCACAGCCTCCTTTCTTAAGGTGTTCTAAAAGATGCTGGCAGATCAATATCATTTTGGTTCTTTGGTTCAAAAGTTCTACTTTAAAACAGAACCATAGTACATAAATATGAGTGATATTTCATAACAACATTTTTACCATATTCCTTATACATCTATATTTATGGTTCTATCACAAAGAAAAATGAAAATAGAATCGAAAGAAGAATATTCTTCATTTTGGATGAGTAAACAGTGAGTAAAGCTTTCATCACTATACAGATCCAGGTGGTTCTTGTTTTATGTAGAACCTGTCGAAACTTTTATTTGGCACCAGTATTGCCAAATATTAGGAATTTATGATAGAGTATTTCTATTTATCTTTAAAAAATAATTAAAGGGTGTTCTGTGAACGACTAAAACATCCCCTTATACGACTATACACGTCAATGGTATTATATAGATACGAAATGTAATTAAAATTGATGACCTAATCTATCTACATAAAATTGATTTACGATCAACAAACTTATATTTTGTCAATTTTGTAAATTACATACATTTCGTTAATAATGTTAAAGTAATCTGTAATCCTCACATTGAATAAATTATTTTATCAAAAACAACAACATCTCACTCTCTAAAGTTAAATGTTTCACAGTTAATTAACTTCTATACCGTACACTCTACACATCACTGACTTTGAAAAATCTCAAAGGCGCCAGATATCCTTTTTTCAATCATTTATGACATATTTACACATTCGAATGTCTCTTAAATGTTTCAATATAATAAACAATAAAACTCAAACAAAAGAAATGTTTTTAAAATAAATCATTTTCCAAAGTGGCATTCAAGAAAAATGTATTTCCTTTAACAAATCGATTGTCATTTATCAGCTTGGAAAACCAATTTCCATCCCCGAAAAATATTATATTAGCGCCAAATCAATTCCAATATAGTATATAAGTATATAGAACAAAATCTCATACTAAACGCCAATACACCAATGTTTCTTTTTAGTCATTCTTCCCTTGTCTATTTCATCCCCCATGTAGCTAATTAATCATATAAATTAACAATAACTGTCCCCAAAAATCATTCGGATAACATTAACCCATCATCTCTACCATTACCATTGGAAAAGTTTTCTATTATGTCTTTATGTGTCTTGCCAGATATAACATTCCTAGATGGCGAGGCGACATTTATCATTGTCAAGTACGCTGACAAATGCTATACCAATTCTGTTGTATTCGAATCATGTTAATTCCGCCCAATCAATTCAGTACATCTTTTCGTCATCCTGAGTTGTACGTTTTTAACCGAGGCTGGTATATAATACTACGGTATAACCAGGCTTATACAAATACATACATACATATAACGAACTCACGATTTCCAGATTGTATTATAACTACAGAACATATAAATAACGAATTTGGTGATTTATCAAACTAATTACACACATAAATATCCATAATTAATAAAGTTTTGGGCGTATATATTAACACCTTATAATTTATAATATGTTAAAGCTATTAGCGACGTCATGGAGATTATGTATGTCTTTTTGTTGCGATTATCGTAGAGTTTACATTATTATTATTATTATTTTTTTTTTTCGCTCTCGCGAGTTATTGTAAAAAAGTTTAAATTAAATTACCAAAAACCTTCCATTTGAATAGACTGAAAAATGAAAAATTAATTTGGAATTTCAGCGTTTTTTTTATGAATTTGTATTTGGTATTTATACACAAAAAATTAATGTTAACATTATAAATTAAAAAATTACATTGGAAAAGAATTTATGCATGTATGTGTAGTGTAAGTACTTCAGAAACTCAAGGGTATAATTATTAATTAGGGCTTAGGCAAAAAAAAAGTTAGGTCTGTCCCAAAATAAACAGATATTTTTAGAGATTAGCCGGCGTTATTATACACATTTACAGCATTTGGAGTGTCTCTGTTCGAAACCTTTCAAATGTGCGCCATTTTATTGAAATAATATTTTTTAATAATTTAATTTTACCTGCAGACAAATTCTGGTCGCAATTTACGTAATCTGACGTTTACGGCTACGATAGAACCGCACAAAATAACGCGAAT